>JALPQI010001769.1:0-102073 GCA_025490895.1 Thaumatotibia leucotreta | reverse complement strand
AGGCAATATTGGCGGAACCTACATCAAATGCAGCTAAATTTGTTTACACCTTTTTAAATGTAAATTGACCTGGTAGATATTATATTCGTTAGTGGTTCTTCAAGTGTTTCGGGGCTTCATGGATCTGGGTACGCCTTTGTGGCAGTGGCTATTTTGGTGCTATTCTTGGTTGTAGTGCCTTCGTGTTTCTACCATAGCAGCCAAAAATATGTCGAGCTTTCTAGCTACTTCCACAGAGGTGTGGCCGGATTAGTGGGGCGTCTGGGGCGCTCGAAAATAATTATGCCCGTTAGTTGTTCTCTTTTTCTATATTAGTTTTTATATTAGCTATTGTAATCTCATATTTATTGTTTAAATGAAGAGGCCTAACGGAGCCGACATGTTTTTTCAGACAAAGGTTCCTTAAAAAAAAGCTAGATAAGAAAAAAAAAAAAAAAAAAATATGGTTCATAATATACTGAACAGTTTTTGTTATATAAAGTTGATTATACGTATTTATAGGGCCCTAAAGTTGTCTACTTACATTTAGATACGGTCCTTAGTACTTCCCCATAAATGTAACGTCTGACCCAGTAATATTTAATATCATTGTAATCTGTTCCCTTAAGCCAATAATAGACTGAATCGATAAGTTGTCACGCTAAGCCCACATCATTAGTTTCGATCGCGACTGCTAGTCGTAGGTGTTAAATGGTTTAGTATTTCTATTGCTCATATTGCGAAAACACAAATCAAATTATTTATTAACTAAATATTTTGATTTGTACTTTCAATTTTTCTCCAGTAGTCACACTACTTAATACTATATAAATTATAAATATTAGATGTCATATACCAAAGAAAAACGACCAAGATCACCTATATCCGAGATGGGGAACGAACCCACGTACTCAGCTTTCGCGGCTGATGCCTGTACCCCTCGGCCACTCGGTCTTCCCCCCCACCTCGGATTTAGGTGATCTTGGTCGTTTTTCTTTGGTATATGACATCTAATATTTATAATTTCTATTGCTTTTTAGTTAAATCAAAAACATATCTAAACCTAAACGGTATTAGCTCAAGTATGTTGACACTAATACATTATCAAGCACTGAACCCGTCACCATGCCATGATTGCGCCGCGCAGTCTCATTGATTTGGAAACCTAGGATCTCCGAAAATTATTGCGCGTAATGACTTTCAACATTCTAAATATCTTTAGATAATAGACCGGAGCTAAAATTCTAAAAATGTGTAACAAAACCGAAGAAATTTGAACTAAAGCATGCATAACGCATGAAACTATGGATAAATTCAGTACCTATAGCAGCTCTGCAAATTCCAGTAAATCTCTTGTTCCATCATCGCCCCCTGCATCACACGTACACAGCCCATATCAGCACATATCAGCCTGTGATAGTCCACTGCTGGACGTAGGCCTCTCCTATTAACTATACGTATAGACGCATTAGGAGGTAAATGCCCATGATCGTCACGCTGGGCAAGCGGGTTGGCGATCGCAGTAATGTGTCCACTATGATGACGCTGCTGCAAATGCATTCTTACTGCCGTCACCACACGGCCTGCATCATGCTTGCCGCATTACCTTATATGAGTCAGATAAAACATGCCAGGATAACTATGCGGTCACCAGAGCGGGGAGCTACATTTTTGGCGGGAGACAGTTTGTGTGGATACTGTACGTTAGTACTATTATACTGTGCCATGGTCGAAGTGCGTGCCTCTAAAAAGCTCATGTCCCTAAGTGTTTACTAAATTATCGTCAAGGGTGGCCTAACCATGTTAGTCTCTCGCATAATGACGTTTTGTCCTTCGTATATTACAGCCTAAAAGGTTCCAAGCCATTTGCCAGCATCACTCTGGCACCTTTCCATACCCCAATAAGGCCCGACAAGGCATGAGCCAACTAACTAATCTCTAAAAGCTCGTATTTCAATTTGCGCAAAATTTTAACTTAACATGCAAGTGCTAGGGTTGAATACAGTATGTGATAGGGAGAAATAAGGATTGTAGGGCGACAAGGTCCCTGTATACATGGTGTTGTCTTAATAGGGATCTGTTACTTATTGTTGTTGTTGATTTTCGCGAAAGGCTCTTATACATACTTATATAGCTTTCTAAGCGAAGGCAAAAAATCCGCAGGGACGCAGAAAATAAATGCTATTACAACTGCCTAATGGGTCTGGTTTATTCGAGAACTTTCTCTGATCTATGGAAATATTCAGGCGACGCCAAATAGGTACGCAGAGATAAGCAAGACTGCAATGGATGTGTAAGCGTAATGCGGCTCGGTTTTGTACTTACATTGCGTAAGGTGCGTATAGTCTGATATTTCTAAGAATGAACTTTTGACAGTTTAGAAATGACCCTTATATCAGTTATATCGATGACGTTAAGGCTATCGAAAAAATGGTGAGTCATACCCTCATATTAATAAGGATTAACTGGATTAATAGATAACAGTCAAAACTTCATTCTTAATAGAAATCACGGACTATATCAGTCGTCACACAAGTGTAATGTTGTTAAGGTGCATTCAGACCAAACGTGCATTCGCTACTCTAACCCCCTACTCTACGAAATTCGATCGTTACACAAAACGTGATTCGTTGATTTCGTAGAGTGGGGGATAGAATAGCGAATGCTCGTTTGGTCTGAATGCACCTTAAGGGGTGACCAAGGTAGAACCGACAGCTCCCTTTTTACCTCATAGTAGGAAATAAAGAACCTTCCAATAGTAAAAGTAAATTCAAGATTCTAGTGAATACTGCCGCCGCAAACATGGAAACTGGTGCATTAGACTAATCGCCCGTCGCTTCGGATTTCAATTAAATATTCATTAAACGCATCGTCTGTGGGGATCAGCTAAACGAGCTAATGTTTAGGTTTTAGTGAGGGAAGGGGATGGTAATTTTAGGTGTGTTAAAAATGCTGATACACTCCTCTTGAACGGTGATGTTTAGATTAGCTTAAGAAACCTTTAGGCAGATGGGTTTTGCCATGATTAATGTGTAATAGGTTTTTTTTTCTAAATTATATTTTTGGGATTATATGGTCAACTATTAACTACTATCACAGAAAGCATACCTATCTAGGTATGGGGCGTTTTATTTTCTATTAGGCTCTACCATTTTACAACTATTATTTTTACTTTACGGGCCGTAAGCGGTAGACCAATTTTGGCTTGGGTAACTGTAGGTAAATTGTTATATTTAAGTATATCTGTATATTTATGTAAAATCTTCTATTATGTTTTATATATCCCCTATAATCAAGCGCAACTACACTGATCGATATTGCGTATTACTTTGCCCCCTACAGGTTATCATTGCTGACATTGCTGACCTCATTTCTCTTGTTCCAGCACCGAGGATGGAGAAGGCGAAGGCGTACATAAAGAGCTCCCTGAGCGCGTCGCGGCCGGCGTCCCCGCGCGACAAGCCCGCGGAGGAAGCCCGCGTGTGCTTCGTCTGCGGCGGCGCCGGCTTCAGCGACCAGTATACTGTTAGAGTGAAGCCCGACCCTCAGGTAAGACGACAGCTAGTCCACCATCAGTCTGAGGAAGCCCGCGTGTGCTTCGTCTGCGGCGGCGCCGGCTTCAGCGACCAGTATACTGTTAGAGTGAAGCCCGACCCTCAGGTAAGACGACAGCTAGTCCACCATCAGTCTGAGGAAGCCCGCGTGTGCTTCGTCTGCGGCGGCGCCGGCTTCAGCGACCAGTATACTGTTAGAGTGAAGCCCGACCCTCAGGTAAGACGACAGCTAGTCCACCATCAGTCTGAGGAAGCCCGCGTGTGCTTCGTCTGCGGCGGCGCCGGCTTCAGCGACCAGTATACTGTTAGAGTGAAGCCCGACCCTCAGGTAAGACGACAGCTAGTCTACCATCAGTCTATATTAGTCCACTGCTAGACAAAAGCCTTTCCTATTACCTATGCGTACGGACTCATGAGAAGGTAAATGCCCATAATCGCCCGCGGAGAAGGCCCGCGTGTGTTTCGTCTGCGGCGGCGCCGGCTTCGGCGACCAGTATACTGTTAGAGTGAAGCCCGACCCTCAGGTAAGACGACAGGTAGTCATCGTGTAGACTGAGTGACCGCTCGGGGCGTCTCAACAGCTGCATATGCCCGCAAGTTTACGCCTTTCAAATTTCAATTCCCTTGAAAGTTTTACGCTGTGCTGCACGTTCCGCCGGCCGGACGCGCCGCTCAACGCTTGTAGTGATGGGTCGTTCCCGGTAATTTCCCAATGTTACTATAGGGAAAGTTTCTATTTAGGAATATTCCCCATACTGTGTTGGGTAAGTTACCGGGAACGACCCATCGCAACGCTTGACACTCTGGATGGAGAAGGCGAAGGCGTACATAAAGAGCTCCCTGAGCGCGACAAGCCCGCGGAGGAAGCCCGCGTGTGCTTCGTCTGCGGCGGCGCCGGCTTCAGCGACCAGTATACTGTTAGAGTGAAGCCCGACCCTCAGGTAAGACGATAGCTAGTCAGCGTGCTCGGGGCGTCCCTGTTTAACAAATGGAAACTTATGCGCGCGAGTGCACGCCTTTTAAATTTCAATTCCCTTGAAAGTTTTACGCTCTCATGCACGCTACGCCGGATGCGCGGCTCGACGCTTGGCGCTGCTGAGGTCTTATGGCCTGGCCACGAGAACACGTCAATGGGGGCACTTGGTGTGCCATCTAATATGACATTTAAATAAGCTACAATGCGCACGCCACGCTTACGCGCACAAGCGCACGTGTTGCATATACATTTGGTGTGGCTTGGCCTTTAACATTTTGAGCGCGGGGAACTCCCGAGGGGAGCTCTCTGTGGGAGGTCCATTTTCGCTACAAAGCGGAAAAATCACGGGATCGGCTACGAGCGTAGCACGTAGCACTCGTCTGCAATCAAAGTGTTAAATTGAGGAACGAGGTGATTTGTCCAATGCACGGCTTGCGAATTCACTACTGAAATCATTTTTCACTCACGTATTTTTAGAGAGTGTTGGTCTCCATTTTGAGTGCCCGTTGGTACGTTGACAGTTGACAGCGAGCAAAATACGTGGGTGAAACTGAAACCGATTAATTATTATAATTTTTACGTCTCACGACATGACAATTCCGTCATTTATTGGCCACGCAGTTGTTTTTATTGCTCAGACAGGTACCTACCAACCTGTAATTATAGTTAGGTATATAGAAATTCTCTCTGCACTCACCCGGCCTCATGTACAAAGTACAATCTAAAGGTGCATTCAGACCAAACGAGCATTCACTGTTCTATCCCCCACTCTACGAATTTCGTAGAGTAGGGGGTTAGAATAGCGAATGGTCGTTTGGTCTGAATGCACCTTGAGAGTGTTCGGTGTAACGAAATCAAATTTTACGAACTCTTATTTTTTCACCTGTCCTGATGCGATGTTACGCGCCGCGCTCCTGAGTCGCGAAGCGTGAACGCGGGCTCAGTGCTTGATGATGTTTGGAGTTTATGAAATAGGATAGTTAAATTTCATCCATTCCCTGATGACATTGTAAATCGGAAGACAATGACAGTGCAATATAACGACATCACGGACCTGGTCTGATGAAGGAGTCGGAAGATACTCGAAAGGAAAATTCGACATGACTTAGGGCTTTAGCACACCTCCGCTGCGAAAACGAGAACGCGAAACCGCAACACAAGTTTCGCGGCGAAACGTTACTACACATGCCGCGGAATCGTACTCTAGTTTCGCGGCGAAACATTCCTACGCGATCGTTAGTGTTATTTCAGCATAGAAACCAAATGTCAGCGCTTTCAGAATCCAAAGAAGAAGAAATGGCATTAACATTAAAAGACGTAGAATCTGGGTGCACGAGAACACGAGATTATAATAAGAAGATGAAATAGTTAGGCAAAAACCAATTATGTGAAGAATTTGAGTCACATGAAGATCGTTTTTATACATAATATATTTCAGAATGAGTCCACAAAGTTTTGAAGAACTATACATACAACCCGTTAAAGCCGGACATTACAAAGCAAAATACGAAATTTAGGGTTTTTATAGTCCTTATAACTAAGTTAGTGTAGCATATATAGTTGCCGATTTTGAAGAATTAACTTTTGACATTTAAAGATTGATCAAAAGTTCATTCTTAGAAATCGGCATTTAAAAATCTGTTTCTGAACTCTTGTATTAGTTTTTCGGTGAATTCAATATCTAATTCTACAATTTTTCACTGTTCCGCCATGAAAAATCTGTCGACAGCCACAACTCGCTTGCGAAACAAACGCGAAACTTCAAAAAGTGGCGGAAAAGTCGCGGAGGTATGCGCGACGTCGGAGCAGATCGCCGATGTTCCGCGAGAGAGAGATATATGCATCGTCAGTTCAACGCGCTAGAACAGGCAGTTTCGCTATTGTTCCGCTCCTCTCACAACGGACAAACTGTAGCGAAATGTCAACGGTTTCGCTACTTCAGTTCCGCGGCGGAGGTGTGCTAACGCTGTTAACAATCAAGTTAATTTGTCTCAGAATCCTCATAAATCTCATAATGAATGACATGATAAGATAAGACTAAAGAAACTAGATGAAATTACTAAAGAAAATACTGTCGCAGTTATCGATTTAGGTTATCCTTTTTAGGGTTCCGTACCCAAAATGGCAAAAACGGAACCCTTATAGATCCGTCATGTCCGTCTGTCCGTCTGTCCGTCTGTCACAGCCGATTTACTCGGAAACTATAAATGCTATAGTAACGTGGTAAGGATATGTGTTGTATGAACCGCTACAGGATTATGATACTAAATTGTAAAAAAAACCATTGGGGTGGGGGCCCTCCATATATGTAACTGAGATATTTTTTTTTTAGTTGTATATAAGTGTGTGGGGTATTAATAGAAACGTCTTTGAAATGATATGAAGGTTTATAAATCTCATTTTTATTTAAGCAAATCGTTATCGAGATATCAGCTCTCAAAGTCTGAAAAATGTCCCCCCCCCCCTCTATTTTTTAAACTACGCGATATAAAATTCAAAAAAAAATATATGTTATGCACATTATACATATACTCTATCAACGATTTTTAGTTTGATTAAATTATCTCCTATAGTTTTTGAGGTAGGTTGATTTAACTGTATTTTTTGAATAATAAATTGATAATGGTACGGAAACCCTTCGCGCGCGAGTCCGACTCGCACTTGGCCGGTTTTTTCGGTAAACGTACCGAAATTACCGTACAGTTAAGTAAAATTAATGTTTAGGTAGTAGGTAGGGACCTACTAATTTTGGGGAAAAACGGTACAGTACAACTAGGTGCCCCGGTCTATAAACATGTAATAAAATCGTAACATAGTTATATACAGGATGTTTGGTTAGCGGTGTCGGAGCTTTTAAGGGCTTAAACTACAATCAATTTTATCGATAAATTAACATACATTTTTTTTTCTGTGCCAACGATAATTAAATGGCGGCCATTCAGACGAATACGGGCGCACGTGATATTTCTGGAATTATACGTTTGTTATCGGTCCTATCCCTGCAGAAAAATCTCGATAGAGAGCTCATTAGATAAGCAAACTAATTAAGCTAATCATTTGACTCAACTATTTGAACATCAAGGCTAAAAAATTTTTTTAAAATTAAAAATAGTAAAAAATTCACCTTAATTTTTCAATTAATTTAATTTTGCATGAAAACTAGGTCGTTAAGATAGGTTTTTAGTGTTGTTATTTATTAGTACAGTATGTCAGCTGAAAAATAACACCATAATTACAGTTATACCTTAAGTACTTTAGGAATTACAAGTGCTCAAACATACACCAAAACAGCTGCATTTAGCGTTCCCGATGCAAAATCCATAAACAAATGAATGTCAGCAGTGTACTGACTAGTGAAGTGGCCGCCTTTCATCCGTCCAGTGCATGTTTGAGCACTTCTAATTCCTAAAGTACTTAAGAAATAACTGTAATTATGGTGTTGTGTTTTAGCTAACATCCTGTACTAACAAATAACAACACCAAAAACCTATCTTAACGACCTTGTTTTCATGCAAAATTAAATTAATTGAAAAATTAAGGTGAATTTTTTACTATTTTTAATTTTTAAAATTTTTTTTTGCCTTGTTGTTCAAATAGTTGAGTCAAATGATTAGCTTAATTAGTTTGCTTATCTAATGAGCTCTCTAACGAGATTTTTTTTTCAAGGATAGGACCGATAAAAAACGTATAATTCCAGAAATATCACGTGCTCCCGTGTTCGTCTGTTTGAAATTTTAAAATGGCCGCCATTTAATTATCGTTGGCACAAAAAAAATATTGTTTGGTAATTTATCGATGAAATTGATTGTAGTTTAAGCCCTTAAAAGCTCCGACACCGCTAACCAAACACCCTGTATATGTTAGCTTTTGACCACCAATACGAGTAGACGGCGATAAAAGCTTGTATCCGAAACGATTACACAAAACTTGTTTTATCTAAAAGCAATCTACATTATGCAGCTAATTTTCGTCCTCTGATACGTAGTTATCATAAGATAAACGATTACATCTAAACGATAAACCGGACTATCTGCGTCTCGCCTCGACAATTGTTTGCTTTCCATTAGTGTGATTATGACGTACGACTCGTACGAGGAAACATACGCAACGTGCCGTAGGTCAAGCGACGCGCCGAATAGGCTAATGTAGGCTGACCCTATTTTTATTAGTACTTTATTTGGTAACCAATACAGGGTGCTCGCGAGCATTCCGAAAAAATTTAACTGTATTCTAGACATCAAAATAAACAAAAAATGTTAGGAGACCTAATGTCAATCCCACAAAAAAAAATTTTTTTTGAATACTTTTTAACATTTCCAGTATTTTTTATCATAACAACAATTTGTTTAAATTATTTATTTCAATTGTTTTTTTAGGTACAGGTTATTTCGTCAATTCTATACGTATGTTTTGTTTGATTGTCAGGCAAAAGGTGTGGTAATATTAGAACACATTGTCGTAGCATTGTAATCAAAAAGAAGTTAAATGATGAGTTACGTCGAAAAACTTATTTCGAAAAAAGGTTGATTATCTATGAAACCAAGCAGAATCCAGGAAATTTTATATAACATTAAAGACTCTAAATATGGTCAGGAATCCAGCATTAAAATCTTTCGGTTTCCTCGCGAGCACCCTGTATAAGCGTCATAGATATAGGGTCTTCAAAAATAAGCTCTTTCCCGTTTCCAGTGCGGTTTTGGGACGCAGAATACACGCTATTGCAGATTTTTTTGGAAATTAGTTCATGTTTTAGAACTGGTAGTTATTACGACGTACGAGGAAACATACGCAACGTGCCGTGCCGTAGGTCAAGCGAACGCGCTGAATAGGCTAATTTAGGCTGACCCTATTTTTATTAGTACTTTATTTTGTCCTATTACTGCAAATACCAACTATGTGCGCGTATGTATTCTATAATTAATTTAATTATCATGATTATTCAATTGATTCTGCCAATACCTCATTTGTGCAAATAGCTGGTATTTTCAGTAATAGCACGATGTGGTAAACGATGTAGGCGTCATAGACCCTGTAGGTCTCCAAAAATAAGTGCTTTTCCGTTTCCAGTGATGTTTTGGGACGCAGAATTTTTGGAGTTTCAGAACCGGTAATTAGGAAGTACTTAGCTTTTTTATGTATAATAAAAATAAATATCGACCATTCTCAAACTTCCAAAGGTGCCTTTATTGAGAGTAACAAAAGCTCACTGGCAACAGGAGTACCTACACTTATTTTTTTGGTCCACTCTGTATATAGGAACCGGTTTAAAGTAGGTAAAATGTCTGAAATATCAAACCTATGGGAATCGATTTTCTAATAATATTCCAACAATGTAGAGTCCTACATTTGTGGATCATTTTCATAGGTAGTATTGTACGAGTATAATATGTATTCGTATTGAACTTCTATACTTCGTATACATTATATCAAGGCGTTGGCATGTTTAGCAATAATAAAGTACCTACTTACCTACTAAAGTTTAAAAACCTAATTCTTCACATTCACAATAATACATGAATCATTCTTAGCACGCATTCATATTATGGACACATTGAACAATTCCATGCACGTGTCTTCCACCTAGTGATGTGCCGTTACCGTAATTTACGAGAATTTAGAGAATCTTGTGGTAACTTTCTCGGTAAGATTACCAATATCGGTAATTAATGAGAAAGTTGTCTAAATACACACATTTTCATTATTATTTTTCCAGGATAGTATTTAGTTGACTAGCCATGACTTATGTAGAAATTTTCAAAAACATCCGTGGGCGGGAACTAGTTTATTACCAAAATTACGGTAAATTACGGGCGTAAATTACCGAAAATTCTCTCCGCGAAAGTTCTCAGGTAAAATTTCCTATAGAAAACTTTAATGTTTTCAATGACATTTTTAATTTTTTATCATCATCATCATCATCATATCAGCCGAAAGACGTCCACTGCTGAACATAGGCCTCCCCCAAAGATTACCACAATGACCGGGGGCCTTGTGGGGGGCCTACCCACGCTACGCCCTCCGGTACGTGGCCGCCACTCAAGAACCTTCCCGCCCCAACGGCCATCGGTTCTACGCGCAATGTGCCCCGCCCACTGCCACTTCAGTTTAGCGATTCGGAGAGCTATTTCGGCTACTTTAGTTCTGCTGCGGATGGTCTCATTTTTAATCCGATCACGCAGAGAGACTCCTAGCATAGCCCTCTCCATAGCCCTTTGGGTGACTTTGAGCCTTCTTATGAGGCCCATTGTAAGCGGCCACGTTTCAGTACCGTAATGTCATCACTGGCAACACACACTGATTAAAGACTTTCGTCTTCAAACACTGCGGAATATTGGACGAAAATATGTGTCGTAGCTTCCCGAACGGTACCCAACCGAGTCGGATTCGACGATTAACCTCTTTCTCGAAGTTGGACCTACCTAACTGAATAGTTTGCCCTAGGTATATATATTCGTCTACAACTTCGAGTGTAAATTCTCCGATTATTACGGGAGTTGGTGCTACATTCGTAGCTACGTTGGTGCTTCGTTGGAATTCGACATGATTTTCGTCTTATCCATGTTCATCCTAAGACCAACTCGCTCGGAGGCTTTACTGAGGTCAACGAGCATAGTACTTAAGTCCTCCAAGGTCTCAGCTAAGACTACTATATCGTCAGCGAATCGAAGGTGAGTGAGGTACTCGCCGTTTATGTTGATACCCAGCCTTCTCCAGTCCAGAGTCTTAAAGACATCCTCCAGTGCAGCGGTAAACAGCTTAGGGGAGATGACATCTCCTTGCCTAACTCCCCGCTGCAGCAGAATAGGCTAAGAGCTTTGGTCTTGGAGTCGGACTGACATTGTGGCACTCTCGTATAAACAATTCAACACCTCGATATAGCGGTAGTCAACTTGGCACCGTTGGAGAGACTGTAGTACTGCCCAGGTTTCGATCGAATCGAAGGCTTTCTCGTAGTCCACAAACGCTAAACAGAGGGGCAGGTTATATTCTTCGGTCTTCTGTATAACCTGGCGAAGCGTATGGATGTGGTCTACGGTACTAAAGCCTCTTCGGAAACCGGCTTGTTCGGGAGGCTGGAAGTCATCAAGCCTGCGTGCAAGACGATTCGTAATGACTCTTGAAAACAGCTTATAGACATGGCTCAGAAGTGAGATGGGTCGGTAGTTCTTCAATAAAGCGTTGTCACCTTTTTTGAAGAACAGTACCACCACACCTTTGTTCCATGCCTTTGGCGTTCTCCCTTCCAGTAAGACGGAATTGAACAACTTCTGAAGGGCCGTAAGGATCAGTTTACTACCCGCCTTCAGAAGCTCAGCTGTAATTCCGTCCTCCCCAGGCGCCTTGTTATTTTTGAGCTGTTCAAGAGCCATTCTAATCTCGCACAGGCTGATGTCCGGGATGTCTTCTGTATAGTGTCGGGTCAGTCTAGCTCTGAGGTCTTCCGCTAAATCAACTTCAGGTCTGCTAGTTGATGTGTACAGCTGTCCATAAAAATCCTCTATCTCACTCAGCAGCTCAGATCTGGATGTGACGATTCTACCATCCTCAGTCTTTAATTTGGCGAGCTGGCTTTGCCCAACAGACAGATCCCTTGCAAAAACTTTAGAGCCCTTGTTCCGCTCGATGGCTTCTTCTATACACTTGGTACGGAATTGGCGCATATCGCGTTTGAGGGACTTAGAGATCTGTCTGTTGAGCTGCCGGTATAAAGTCGCATCAACTGAAACTTCAAACTTCTGTCAAAAGCAAAAGTCAGTCTTTTCAATGACAATTTTTGAGGTTGGATCCTTTTTGCTAAACTACGTCCAAATAAAAAACTGGAATCTGTTCTACGTTAGGGGACACAATTATTTTCCCCACCATAACTACCTGAACCTAACAAAAGATACGGGCCAATCACGAAACATCCAAACTCAGGACAATGACATAGCCTAGCTTCTAATTAGATAGTATTTACAATCACCGCTAAATCCTTTAAATTTTACCTGCAAGTGCTACCTTAGATAACACGATGAGTAACAAAAGATCTTATGATTTACGAGCACAGTAACAAAATTACCACATAAATAGGTGCCTGAGCCAGATAACATTAAAATACTTATTTGAAAGTACCATGTGAATCGATAAAATAAAATAATTTAACATCATAACATGTTTAAGCAAAAAGGTGTGAAATAACTTTCGTTAAGAAAACAACACGAAAAATAATAAAAAGTTTGAAAACACGATATTTGTAAACAAATTTTAAACATGACCAAACATTCTTAAGCGGTAAGTTACCGAGAAATTTCCGTAATTTACCGTAATTTCCATCGATGAGAATTACCGTAAATGCGTAATTTACCGACGGCACATCACTACTTCCACCTCATTGAACTTACCCATCCAGTATTATTTGTTACTCATACAAGTCATACATGTATGTATAAGTAGGTATACAAAAGAAATTGGAAATGGATATACGAAAGGAAGTGATCATTGTTGATCAATCCAATGTTATGAGTTTATGAGCCAAAAATATAATAATTTTAGCAAGTAGTCAAGCTATCCGACTAAATTACGTAATTTTACACAATTGGCAACTTCTATGGGATTGTGGGAAATTATACAATTTTGACAAAATTGTATACCACTTCTTGTATAACACTTTTAATACAAGCTTTTATCGTTCTCTTTCCATATTTTAGCTAGTCATTAGTACCAACGAAGGCGTCAAGAGTGACAGAGGAAAATCCCCGAAATTTACGGATTTGTAGTTTCGGTAGGGCCGCAGACAACCAAACATCGTGACAGCTGAATCTAATTGAAAGCTTGTAATACCTACCACCTCTGCACTGTATTTACTATTGTTGTTCTGAAAAGGTGGATTTACACCAAACGAGCGAATGCTCATTCTATCCCCACTCACGAAATTCTTTCGATACACAAAACGAAATTCGTTTATTTCGTAGAGTGGGGGATAAAATGAGCACTCGCTCGTTTGGTGCAAACCCACCTTTATGTGTGGTGTGGTTTATCTGAATAAACTGTATTCTATTTTTAATAACGATGAACTTAAAAACAGTACCTAAATAAAACCACGCGTCAATACGCCGAAACATTTTTAGAAATCGCTCAATCAAACTTGACCATTCAATGACATGCCGCAAATTACGACTGACTACCTAACCGGTTTCAACCAGTTGGCTATTGGCCAGACGGGTAAAGCGATTGACTTCAGACACGAGTCAATTGACACCACGATACACACTTCGAAGAACCAGATACTTAGGTCTTGATATAGTTATTAGAGGCTTTGGTACTTTGGGTTGGGTTTAAACTTGCGGGGAAATTACTAGAAAAGTAAACATAAAAGATTTGTACTTGGGTCAATTACTTTTTTATGTCACCCGTTGTCATGGTTACGTTCTCCTAGGTCACAGTATAATAGGATTCCAGTTGACAAAACTTTGAATTTTTTGATAGTTATGGGGCCCTTCCAAGGTGGTTTTGCGTATAGACGCATTAGGAGGTAAATGCCCATAATCGCCACGCTGGGCATGCGGATTGGCGATCGCAGTAATGTGTCCACCGTAATGATGCTGCTGCCCATTATCAATCTTCTATCAAGGGAATGGTCAGTGACACTTCAATCCCTTAGTCGTCTCTTACGACACCCGAGGGAAGAGTTGGGGTGGTGACAAATGTATACTTACTGCTGACACTACACGGCGGTATTTTACACCTCTCCCTCACACCATTACGCCAAGAGCGGGATGCATATGAATGCAGTCATGGTAGCGGTACTGCCGTCGTGATGGTGACGTGACACAAGTCACGTATCGAACTGCTGTGAATTCATTAAAATCGGGACATGCTGGCATTCGTCACGAGTGAAATTACATGCCCTGTGCAAGTCTACTTTCGTTAAATTACTAATGACTGACTACTAGTTTGTCGACTTTATGACACTAAGCTTAGTGTAGCTACTAATATAAACTGCCATTAAAAAAAACTAAATCAATCATTGAATTTAAACTTTCCTGAGACATAATAATAACTATACGCCATAGTACGCGCCGCGCTTGCTAGCCGCTTGGCGTGAACGCGGGCGAGCTCAGTGCTTGATAATTGAGACCTAGGCTCTCTGAAACATGTCGCGCGTAGTGACTAAATATACGTGAACCGTTTAATTATAGAAATCGAATTATCTATTGAGATATGCAATCTCTGTCTTTGACATGACATGAAGACACATAAATCAGAATGCTGACGCATTTGTCTATTGAAAATGGTCGTTTAGTATAAAACGCATAAGCGTGTGTACACGTAGGGAAAGCTGGATGTTGTCTTCTTTATGTGTATTCGACTATTCCCTAACTGAACGATTCTCAAAATGTTTGTACATTTGTGTCACGTCTTCAATGCTGTAACAAAAAAGGAATTTTTCATACAAACATTTTGGAAAATGTTGGGAAATGTGGTGGATTTTGCTGAATCTACCATTGACTCTACCAGCCTACCAATTATTATACTACTTTTTGAGAAATGCTCATCTAACCCAATGGGACATTGACACCTAGGAGCAGCTACGTATATCAACGAAAAAAATATGTCAATCAATAATAAGCTGAAGTGGCTACCTTCGTTTCGCAGAGGTCTTTGATGATGTCAATGTTAAAGTTAGGGTCTCACTAAACCAATCGACGCGGAGTCGGCTTTCGCCGAGTGTTTTACACCACACTATTCGCATTTAGCCGATCGACCGTCTCCGCGGTTGAACACCTGCGTTAAGCAGTCTCACCCTCCTTACGGCCGTAGAAAGGCTCGATCGGCTGCGATTTGCTACCGCTACAGCTGTAAAGCGGCGGTCGGCTCTCCCGTGCTCCGTCCTGCCGTCGAGACGTCAGATAGCACGCGTACAGCCGCCGAGTCCGACGAACAGATAGATAGGACAGCGGGTGATCGGCAATCGTAAATCTCATTTTTGGAGACTAGTTGTTAGTAACTAGTTTGAAATTGAACAGACATGTATGATTACGACAGTATTACTTCGTGTTGTCAGATCTATTGCAGATTTTAATGTGGGTAATAATTCAAATGAATAAATACAAACGCATCAGTAGCTACTTCGGCCGTCATCGGCTCTTTTCGGCCGTCGTCAGCTATGTTCGGCCGTCGAAGACGCTGAACGGCTTCCGCCAGCTCTGACCGGTTCTTATCGTAGGTACTCGGCCGTGATAGGAGCCGTTCGGCACCGTACGGCGGTATTAGGAGATTTAGGAATGCGAACGTGTGCGTTAGGCTGCAAACGGGGTCGTACGAATGCGAACAGCTTTATGGCAAAACGCCGTTTTCCCGTCGAAAGACGTCGTTTCGCGTGGGCCGAGCCGATTTACGATGTCCTCGCTCTTATTGCGTTGACATAAAGCTTTTTCCGTACGCGATTAGCCGAAACGGCGTCGACTAGTTTGGTGAGACCCTAAGGGTCTCACCAAACTAGTCACTCACTTTTCGACTTGTGTGAAAGTAAGGGTAGAAGCAAGTTCATAGACATAGAAACGAAGCACAGTCAATGAAAATACATGAAGCTCTGTAGTTAGTCATAGATTGCACAGATTTGTCATTATTCGATCACATCTAGTATTTTCTCAGTCAGTAGCTCAATCGTTCACGGAAGTGTTCAATATGTGTAGATTAATTGTGCACCGTGGGATCAATGCACACTGTTCCCAGATGAAAAACGGCATAACTGGCATACTTAGAAAGCTATTAAATTAACGCTAAGAATGTTCCCATAAAATTTTCTCATGCCCGCCTCGTATTATGATAATGGCGGAACAGGACCTGATCAACGGCTCTCTCTCTTAGACTTATTAATTCGTACGTAAGTGCGATAGGGAGGCAATACCACGAACGTGGTTAATAGCTATAGGCCTTCTGGTTTCATGCGTTCCTGGTACTGTCTTGCTGCTGTAAGCTGCACACTTTGTATCATAATTAGCTTGATTTAACAATTAACGGTAGTTGAATTAAAGGGACTTGTCGGAACTAGTTTGACAGGTGAGAGATGTCATATACGATGATATGTCTATGATAGATACGACGGTTCGGAAGTTTTCTACTCTTGTCGTAAGACTCATAAGAGGTTCACAATTTCACATAACTAATATGAGTAACACATAAATCTCAGTTTCGTTACGCCAATACTAAATTTTATGAAAAACTTGTAAACACGCATGTAAACTATGCAAACACGCATGTAGTACGTAAATATTGCAATAACAATCGTTCCCGAAACGTCAGGATATAATTAAACGTAAGTTTACGTGATTAAGACCCGTTTGTCTTTAAAATATGGCAATAACAGACAGAAAAAAGTTGGATCACCAACAGAAATTGCAGTTTACTTCAGAAAACGTGCTCTTTTGGGTTAGAATAGAAGGTTGTTTACGGTATAAGACAATTATAAGGACGAATGCTCATAATTCTATCTTCCGATATTCGGTAGTGATTCGGAAAATAAACAATCTATGTCGAAATTTTCTTCGAAACTAAAAGAAAGATTGCCGCTTGTAAACGTGCTGATTTTTGCGAAATAAAGTTAAGAAATTTCCAGTTTTCCTGCTCTGCCGCGAAAGTTTACAAATGATTCATAACTTGGGCACGTTTTGTGGCAGCCCCGCTGTAGATGTAAAACAAGAACTCGCCATTTCGACTTCCAAATTGGACCGTGCCATTTATATGGCTGCATGTGTAATGATGGATATAGACCGTCGTTATTATTTTTTTAGTACAGGTGGCGTGTTTTTTAGGCTCTAGTGTGAGAAGTGTGTCATTTTACGTCAGGTTCAAAACTTCGGAGGGCCATCTGCACTAAAATCGTCGTTCGAGACACGTGCAAAAACGAAATTCATAACTCGTGTCGTTTTAAAACACTCTCTAACTCCCTATCGGTCGTGTTTTAAAACATCACCACTCGTTTCGAATTTCAAGTTTTTCGCACTTGTGCCGTAATATACATTTACTGTAGGTACTAAGTGTATAGACGATATTAACTAACACTAGGCCACTCTAGCAACCGGAATAAAAAGGATACGTAGTCAATTTAATAAAATCGGATTAATTAATAATACGCTCATTAATATGGTAGAAACAGCTTTATTTTATTACAACGGATAAGTTGCAGTGCTTTATATTTTTGGTTCATATTGATGTACCATCTGTAATTCTGTACGTAGGTTTAGCATAAGCACATAATTCAAACGAAAGTATCTCGCGGCGACATAGAATATGCGTCCCTCTTTTATTAACTAAAGGTGCAAGCAGACCAAACGAGCATTCGCTATTCTAACCCCCTACTCTACGAAATTCAATCGCTACACAAAACGTGATTCGTTGATTTCGTAGAATGGGGGATAGAATAGCGAATGCTCGTTTGGTCTGAATGCACCTTAAGCCTATTAACTTTTTTTGTCACTTACAAGTCTACACGCAGCTTTATGCGCGCAGCCCCTTAATTGATCGTCGTTATGTTTATGCTAGTTCTTTAATTATTCACTGTACGCCAATCGATAGGGGTATTTTTTGTTCGTTCTCGTTAATCGTTGTGCAATTTGTTTGATAGATTAGCGTACGGTTGCCTTAGCAAAATAAAAACAAACACAATTATTATATTTATGTACCTACGTTGTGCTGAAATTACTTGCAATATTTTTTGAGGTCATGAATTTATGATAGTTTGATTTGACACAAGTGATACGCTTCTTATGTGTTTTATCAGCAAAATTCCCTTTTTTGTTTCACTAAATGTTTTATGGACTCAACGTAAGGAAATACCAAAAACCGACCAATTACTTAAAAACCGACTTCCATTTCTAATTTAGTTATTTTATTCAGATAATATAACTAAATTTGAAATGGAAGTATCTCGTCAGCGAGATAAGGATGAAAATCGCATAAAAAAATGCAAATTAGATTGCAATCTGACTAATTACCGACCAGTTTATGCCATCCAACCCATCTGATAAAGCCGTATTACAATTTTATGGCCATCCATACTAATAATACGAACTCAACATGGTTTCTGTCCACTTCTTATTTTCTGGAATCTTAATTTTATTATTATTGGTTTGTGAAGAAAAAATACTGTGTATGTCTATCACATGACTTAATAAAAAAGGGAGAAAAGAGAAGACTACCTTCGTACGGGGGTATGGTTCTCACCGTCTAATCTTGGATGACGAAGGCTGAGAACCTGATTCATTGACCGCGAGTATATTTTCTTAACATAGTCCATTATATTACGGCAACGTATGTATGGGAAAAGTTCACATTCGGATACCAGCACCAAATTTTAGTATGTTGTTAAATATGTCATTCTGTATCCAAAACTGTCGGGAGACACTCTCTCAAAGGTCAAGGTCACCAGTAATGACGTCCTCAAAATGGCTGCTGCCTAATTTTGAAAAGCGCTTATTTGTTCCTCAACCGCCCAACATATACCATTGTGTGTAGTATCAATTGAAAGGTTATTAAATATGCTCTAACTTTGTCTTTTTGTGTTATAGCGTACATCTAAAAATAAAAAAATATCGTGGAAAGAATAAAAATATTTTTTTACTCTTTTCGTACAATGTACATTTCATCAGGAAACAAGCGGTATTAGAAAAAAATATTGTACTACATAAATGTAGCCAAACTATTATCCTAATATAAACAGTTTAAATCATCGAAATCGGTTGAAAATAAACAAAGTTATGTAATTTTCTATATTCCGCGGCAAACGCCATACACCCGCCATCCGCCCGCCCGCCAGTTCGAAAATGTAAATTGCACCCAAACTATGCAAATGATTTATACTGATAAGATATGAACTAAAAGCCAATTAATTATACAAATACTAGTTGTTTTAAAAATACTGTTGTTATTAAAATAAAATACATAATTTAAGAAAAAAACTAATTAAGGTACTTAGAGTAAGGTAGGAAAAAGGTAACAAATTGATAATAATAACTTCTAACTATCAATGAAAGAATATTATGTAATGTATATATATATTTCAAGGATTTATTCTCAACAGTAAATTCTGGAGTAAGTTCCTTCACATACACAAAGAAGAGTGCAATTTAAAACGTTTTTTATGCATACGCCAACATGGACAAGGCAAGTTCTTTCTTCTTTTTTCCAGCTCCAATCGCAGGGATCAATTTTCTTGTGGATAAGGCAAGGCACTTCGTCCATATCTTCGTTTGTTTGTAGCATGGTTCGCTTTAGATGTTGAGTCAGTTTCAGTGCATCTTTTGTTGGTGAGATGCTTTCAATACTCAATACTCAATCATTTATTGCTTCCACACAGTTTACAAGGTATTATGTGAACATAAAGTGTTTACCGCTATTTAGTTAGCTTTATTTTTAATGAATAAATTCCGTCTTGCTATAATTAATTGTTATATCATTTGTAGTCTCTCTGGACATTCGTCATCCAAGTGGTGGACGGTCTTCCTCTTTCCCTCTTTCCAGTAGCCATGGACAGATAGTTTATCACGACATGACTGTCCGGTCGGCGAAGGACGTGACCTTACCATCTTAGCTTATTTTTACAATCTTGAAACTAACCCTTACATTACATAAGTGGCGAACGCAGTCCTTGAGCGTGTCTCCGCCTATCTATCGTAGCATACGATGTATGTGATAGAGTATTGAGTAAACTGAAAGAAATAGAAGCGGAGAGAGAGTGGAAAGAGGGAACCACTTCTAGGCAAGCTAAAATGACGTGAGGAGAACCCGATACTTTACGAAGTTGGAAAAAATTAACTTGAGGATGTTGATCAGAATTATTTCGAGAAACAACACCCTCAACAGGTATCTTAAGGTGATGGGAATAAGTAATTAAGCAGCCTGTCCACATTACGGGAGAGACGAAACTAGTGAGCATGTTCTGGTAGAATGCATTTTGTAGATACGCAGCGGCATTATGTGTTTGGCAGGTATCCCTGCAACTTATCGGTGTTCTTTCTCCTCACTCATGGACGTGTCGACGTCCATGAGTTCTTCCCTGGGGTCGCCCAGAGATATTCTACGGTTCTGCAAAAATACAAGGAGACTAGAAGAAAATAATGTGGTAACGCAGCCGTGACATTAACCTACGGCTCCAGCAACGGGAAAAGGATGAATGAGCACACCAGATACTCGACAGCCCACTCGATTCCGGCCGAAACATAACATAACATGCGATGAAAAGCAATCAGAGACATATCAGCAATGAACGGATCGCATAAGAAATTAATCAAACTTACAGGCAAAGTCTCTTCAAACAAGCTAACGATCTTATCATCGTGTATCGAGAGCATGTAAATCCTTTCCAGGGCAAGCAACTCTAAACATCAAAGTTTCCGTCCCTCTAAAAAACCCTCGCCCTCATGTATGGTAGTTATTTGTTTCAGCGGCGGCTGTGTGTAAAATAATATTCTGGCATAGGCTGGTTCGCGTGAAGACGAGAGCATAGTCACGGAGGAAGAAGTGAGGACTTTACCTTTATATGTACAGATTACAGTTGTCATTCCAACGGAATATTCATTATTAGTTGAAACAATTCTGCTGTTACGAACTGATGTAAGCTGCTTACCCTGTAAAACGATTTCCGTGCTCAGTATCGTGCTTTATATTGTTAGCTTGTGTGAACAAACTTTGCCTGTAGGTAAGTTTGATTATTTTAAGGCAAGTATTGCTGAAATATCTGGGATTGCTTCTAATCGCATACTTCGTTTGCTACGATGGGCAGGAGGAGTCGCGCTCACGGCCAGAGTTCACAACAAGCATGTAAAGAGGAGTTTCAAGGTTGTAAAAATAAGCTAAGATGGTAAGGTCACGTCCTTCGCCGACCGGACAGTCATGTCGAGATAAACTATCTGTCCATGGCTACTGGAAAGAGGAAGGCCGTCCACCACTTGGATGACGAATGTCCAGAGATACTACAAATTATATAACAATTAATTATAGCCAGACGGAATGATTTAATATGAATATAAAGCTATCGAAAGCATCTCACCTTAATTTATGATCTCACCAACTAAAGATGCACTGAAACTGAATCAACATCTGAAGCGGACCATTCTACAAACAAACCAAGATATGGACGAAGTGCCTTGCCTTATCCACAAGAAAATTGATCCCTGCTATTTGAGCTGGAAAAAAGAAGAGAAAGTATTTGTCTATATTCCAGTTCCATTGTGGAAAACGATTCCTGATGCAAGTGCTAGTTGCAAAGAACTTGTGCCTTGTCCAGGTCCACGTTGGCGTATGCGTAAAAAACATTTTAAATTACACTCTTCTTTGTGTATGTGAAGGAACTTGCTCCAGAATTTACTGTTCAGAATAAAACCTTGAAATATATTATACATAATATTCTTTTATTGATAGTTAGAAGTTATTATTATTCATTTGATACCTTTTTTCTACCTTACTTTTTTTTAATTTGTTTTTTTTCTTAAATTATGTATTTTATTTTAATAACAACAGTATTTTTAAGACAACTAGTATTTGTATAATTAATTGGCTTTTAGTTCATATCTTATCAGTATAAATCATTTGCATAGTTTGGGTGCAATTTACATTTTCGAACTGGCGGGCGGGCGGATGGCGGGTGTATGGCGTTTGCCGCGGAATATAGAAAATGACATAACTTTGTTTATTTTCAACCGATTTCGATGATTTAAACTATACATTTTAGGATAATAGTTTAGCTACATTTTTGTAGTACAACATTTTTTTCTAATACCGCTTGTTTCCTGATGAAATGGACATTGTACGAAAAGAGTAAAAAAAAAATTTTATTCTTTCAACGATATTTTTTTTATTTCTAGATGTACGTTATAACATGAAAAGACAAAGTTAGAACATATTTAATGACCTTTCGATTGATACTACACACAATGGTATACGTTGGGCGGTTGAGAAACAAATAAGCGCTTTTTGAAATTAGGCACTAGGCATTTTGATGACGTCATTACTGGTGACCTTGACCTTTGAGAGAGTGTCTCCCGGCAGTTTTGGATACAGAATGACATATTTAACAACATACTAAAATTTGGTGCTGGTATCCGGATGTGAACTTTTTTTCCGTAATATAATGGACTAACATAGGCTATAACAGTGTAGGCTCAAAAACCGTTTCGTAATTCCGTAGTTCGTCAAAAACGGCTGGATCGATTATGTTCAAAATAATATTCTTTTAAAGTATTCTAAAGTCTTAATTAATGTACATGATTTTTTTATACGAGAATTCTGCGGACCCATTGATGGAAAGATTAAATGCCATATTTTTTATATTCTGCAGCGGTTATCTCTGAAAATATTGACTAAAGGCCACTGAGCTTTGGTCAGGCAGGCAGGACAGACAGACGGACGTGGCGAAACTATATGGAAGTATGGATGGATGTCGTCGGCTTCGTTGATCGGTGTAAAAACCTGTCGAATGAGTCACCCGGGCCGTTAGTCAACTTTTACCGCTACTGCCCTTAAAGTTTGACTGATACCAGCTAATGAGCTGGGGGTCTACCGCAAATATTGGAATTCGTAAATTTCAGGCTTCCCTATCTCTGTCACTGCAATGAAGGCGTAATCAGAGTGACAGAGATGTCTGCAATTTACGGTTATCGATGCTCGCGGTAGGCGCTCTGGTCACTGGTGGTTAATGCCCCGCGGAAAGCGGGTTCAGCGAGATTTGGCACAAATTGGTGTTTTTACAATGTACTGTATGGGATTTTGGTAGTATGCGTTTAGTTTTGGTACTTGCGAAATATTTTCAGCAAAAGCGTGGTGTGTCTTTAAGGCATTTCCTTTACATTGTTAAAACGCGACGGGTGTCCCACGATAACGGCCCGGCCACTAAATTGGTCTAAGGCGACCAGCGGCAAGCGAATCCATGAGTTGGAGCGGGAGGCCGATATGGGTACGAGAGGGAGCACCATACGTTTTCCGCTAAGCCGGTCGCCTTAGACCAATGTCGTGGCCGCGGCGTTAAGGACGCCCAATAGCATAAACACCATCTTAATATACGTTATGTATGTATGGCTATAAGGTCGACAAAGATATACTCGGATAATCACTGGATATACCAGCTCGCGGGACCATTTTCTCTACCGTCTGGACTTCGAAATAACTTATAGAAATGCGGAGAGGTATCCTCTAGGACCATGATTAAGATAGGTATCTTGTCTATGGATTGACAAGTGGTTAAGAGTGCTGGCATCGATATAAAGTAATAGTCGTCAAAGTTCTGCTTCACTGACGTGTAACTGTCAGTTTTGTTAAGAATTGTATGGTTTTAGATGTAGACCGTCAGGTGGTAACCGCAAACCGGGTTCTGCAGGTCATCATAATCATCATCAGCCTGTCGCAGTACACCGCTGGCCTCTCCTATTACCTATGCATATGAACGCATTAAGAGGTAATGCCTATAATCGAAACGCTGGGCAAGCGGGTTAGTGATCCCACTAGTGTGTCCATGCCCACTCAGAGCGCCTAACGAGAGTGTTAGAAGCCCGACAAAAAAATAAGTTTTAAGACATAATATTATTAAATGTCGTACTTACATTTCTATTACTCCCTAGGGAATTTAACTTTTCTATTACTCCCGCTACGCACGCAAGCAATGGCGCGCTTAGACAGCAAGTGTGATAAAAAAAATTACACTATTGTATTATACACACAAGAGCATACTTATGAAACAGAAATATGGCAATATAATTAAAGTTTATTTTTCAAGTTACTAAAGGAGACCCGCCGGGAGAATCCAAAAAACCGATCGATAGTGATCGATGTGACCGTTATCGAAGATTGATGATGAGCAGTGGCTCATCATCAATCTTCAAAAAATTAATGTTCAGTTACACTTCAATACCTCCCTTAGTCGACTCTTACGACTACGGGAAGAGTTGGGTTGGTGACAATATTTACCGATCCTCGTGGCATCACCTCGTACTGCCACCACCTCGTGGCAAGTTCACAATAAAAAATCCCCCATGACTAATTCACACATGTTTAATTCCCTAATGCAAGCACCCGCCTTTTTTGCAGAGCACCGAGCCATACTTCCCATTCCTCGGCGCGCACGCGCCTCCCAACGGCTACCGCACCGAGACCACCGACGAGGACGGCACCGTCCGCTGCTGCTGCGTCTGTTACACGTTCCTCCGCCAGCAGTGGGAGCAGTACGACCGGGAGAACAAGCCCCACAGCCAGCGGTTCTACTGGATGAAGAGGCTCGACGGGAAACCATTTATCGGTGAGTCACTTTGTATACTAAGGATCTCCCCAACCCAAACCTTTTTTTTTATTCAGAATAGGTAGACGTTTGACCACGATCATACCTGCTGGTAAGTGGTAAGTGAAGATGTATATCGACGCTTTCGTATTTTTAACCTTTTAACCGCCGTAGTCTGATATATCAGACAACCAAAGTCCAGCTCACTTCGCCAGAGTGTGGTGAATAAGACCAAGGTCTGATTAGGTTTTTATGATGATCTGCTTGGTGTGATTTTGTATTCGTAGCGACACGGGCACGCACCATGAAAATTTCACGGCGGTAAAGGTTAAGGCAAATTATATTATTCATATTCATATTCATATTCATATTCTTTATTCATAATATTTGTAATATTACATGTCATTTTTATATAATAATATAAAGAAAAAGAAAATTACGCCGTATCACCGTCAATCGCTGTCGTCCGAGTTGTTTCTCTTTCGCTCTTATTGCGTAGTAATAAAGGTTTTCTTTTCATAAATGGATTTAGCCGAAATCGCGTCGATAGATTTGGGAAGACTTAAATCCGATAGTGTCCGTAGTTGCGAATGAATAAATATACAAATACGATACTCCTGGAATATGTGTGGCTGCTCCCGCGTTTTCGCTACTGCAGCTGTGTCCGGGTCGCATCCCACGATGGTAGGATGGTCGTTGCACCGTCATTTGGTGCATTTCTACGCCAGCTCGGACAGCGGACGACCCATCTGTCATGCTCATGAAAAACAACTGTTTTTTCAACATCAACAAGGCCAAAAGTAAGATTAAAAAAGTTTAGGTTTCTTTCTTCATATCGTTAAGTGTTTTGTCGACAAAAAAGAGTTCTGTTGGAATCTTATTCTTCCAGAAATCAACTAAAATATGTAATCAACATTTTGTCCTCAAACACAATATCAAATGAACAGTAATTTTAATGGAAATTTTTATATTAATACGCCATCCATAACACTTAAACCTACAATTTCACTACGATCTAAGTTAGAACTATACCATTACCACAACTTCCTGCTACAATGGCAAATATTTCAATTGGAACCTTATACCACTAGAACCAATACAAAATGACAAGTAGAGATGTCTTTGACAAAGTCCCCGAGTGGTTGTACAACTCCTTTATCACCAGTCGCTACAGTATACGAATTTATCGCTGCCCCAATTCTGCCACCATGACTTGGCACGTTGTTTTATCGACGCATACACGACTAATGTACTGCGGTCTACACCACCCTTACATAGCCAAAACAGTTTAACCATACATGCACTTTATTTGCATTGCAATAAAGGTCAGAAATGGTTCATTTTTGTACAAGCATAGTAGATTTTGGACTCTATGCAATTTACATTTACGTTATTTTCTTGGCTTAGAAATGGGTATCAGAATTTACGGAATAAAAAACACCCCATTTTAGGAACATGCGTATTTTCTTCGAAATCTTATTCCATTTTAGTGACCTGTTTAAATGTTGTAATAGCTGAATACTTTATAGTATTATTGTGCCAACATTGTAGGTATGCCAAATGTATTCGCATAATGGTTAATTGTCAGCAATCATTATGATTTATGTCATATCTCCAATATGTTTCTAAATAAATAACATTACCTCTTCTTCTGATCAATAAAGACTAAGCTTAGGACATTTACCAGATCTAGGTCAGATGACGAAATCGTGATCAGAAATCTGAACACCAAAATAAGTAGACATCCAAACATTCCAAACCAAAGTTTGCTAGTAGAAAATAGAAATCGCAGCTTTGGTGGTCTGTAACGTATCCATAACGTGTAACCTTAGGTTGACTTGGGAGCAATATAGTAACCAACTTTATATAGTGTGAGGCCTTCAACACGGGAGAAAAATGAAATGAGTGACTCCTTAGACTATCGGCAATAATCCTGTAAAGGTCCCGGTGTTTCAAAGTGGCTCAGTTCGGAGATATTGTCATTCAAAGCTATGGACCTTTAGTACTGGATCTTGGCATCACGATGTCGTAGCTTGTCAGTCGCAAGACATCTTGATAGTATACCAGGTACGAAGTCATAACAATAATTTTGTCTTTATTTTTTCACTAATTTTTTACGGTTTAAAAAAAAATGTACATTTTTCAATGATTCAAAAATGATAAGTTATTGACAACTTTTAATTCAAGTAAATAAACCCATAATAATGAAAAATACATGAACAAAAAATTACAAAAATGTTTTTTTTTTATTACAATATGTGGAAATGATTGTTGATCAGCTTATTAATGCACCGTTTAAATTTTCGCCCCGGTTGTAGGCCACACACTGTATTATGTCCAATAAGCCCTAACGTATCCAGTTCTCTGGCATTGCTAAATTACATTGCGGATACTAAGTAGCACGATCGCGTTTCCGTCGCGAATTGCAACCTTTCGCACGCGATTGTCAACTTTTACACCACGGATAATAAAAAGGGACCACGTATCCATGTATCCATATAGTCTTATTACGTTTTAGTCGACATGAAACGCCATCGGGCATTATGGCGGCACAATACATGTATGTCACGACACGAAAAAACTGTTTGATTGCGCATTGTGCCCACCGCTATTGTCATCATTTAGGCTGTATAAGGCTTATTTCCTTGGCCTATAATCTTTTCTGAACTGTCGCTCAGCGATTACTGTTATTTTCTTTGAGGTTCAGTTATTTGTTAGGGGATTTGATTATATGAATTATATCCATTACGCATTCAAAACTTTCTAGCAACTTGGATTTTTATGTTTCAAGCAAGTTTTCGATCTGCAAATTTTTTAGCAATTTTCGAACTATTTTGTCCAGCAAGAAACGTCATTGAAAATGTCATGTGAATAAAAGAGATGGATAATAAAATGTTTCTCACCCTAGTCTCATTGCGACAGTCTTTTGTTTTGCTATGGATTTTCCGGGCTCTGGACATCTCCCTTATACATCTATCCCAATTCCCACATATATCTTTAGAACCCTGGTAACTTGAAATTGGAAATTAGACGACCTTCGTATCCGGTAGTACCTTGCATACGAAGCTTGAGGTCCCAGGTTTGAATCGCGATGAGAACCTTTGTGTTGTATTATTAGAAATGTATTATGTACCTGAATCGCAATTTTTCTATTATAGTTTTTATTCTATTGTATAATAAGTGTATCGTCTTTTAATTACCACAACAAAAGCCTTAATTATGTTTGCCGTGAGACCAGTTTGTGTTGTGTAAGATAGACCCATGATATTTATATTTATTTAGGGATTTATTAAGACGGTTACTTTATATTACCAGACACCTTAAGAACTTGGAAAAAACTAACTTGAGAATGTTGACCGGAATCATTACGGGACACAACACCCTCAACAGTCGTCTTAAGGTGATGGGAATAAGCAATGAAGCAGCCTGTCCACATTGCGGAACAGACGAAACTAGTCAGCATGTCCTGGCGGAATGCATTATGTATGAGACGTGACATGGACGAGAAAGAACTCAAGGATGTCGAACTCAGAGATGTCCTACGGTTCTGCAAGAAAACAAGGAAGCTAGACGGAAGGAATGGGGGAACGCAGCCGGGACATTAACCTGCAGCTGCAGCAACGGGAAATGGGGTGAACGAGCACATCAAATGCTCGACAGCCCGTTCGATACAGATATGTGCTTACCATAGAAAAAATAAACAGCGAAAGACTCTGGTTGTCACGGGATTCGAACCCGCTCCCTCTGGTTTGCCGGTCCAACGTGCTTCCAATTACACCAGACTACCTTCCGTCGAATTAGTCAGCGAATTTAGTCAATGGTTTTGTGAAGCCAATCTCTAGCGACATCTGTATATGTATACGTAGTGTTTCGAAGGTAAACCTTAAGCCACTCAAAGACGTGTATCTACCACAATCGTCCGCAAACTCGACAACTCTCCGTTGCGTTGAATTTGCTATAGAGGGCCCTGTAACATACTTTTCTCAAACATGCAATAAAATATTGTTGTTATGTTGCTTATAATAGGCTGCGAAGTATTACGTTACAGGTGCGACTAGGACAAGAGGTCGTTCATGGAATTTAATACAAATCTTGAAGCCCTTGGCCGGCAAAGTTCTCTTTTTAATTCCATTCCACATTGTGGCACAGGCCAAAGAGAATAAAATCACTACGTTTTAAGAGACGGCACTCTCGAACAAGCCTAAAACCGACTTATGAAAGCATTTTGTGCCAACGTACACAATACAATGTCAATACTACCAACTTAAAAAAAAGCAACACTAGAGCTCGACACTCACTACAATTACTGTTTATCGATATCGATAAAAGTGCAATAATTTTGCTGCACCTATCGTAATACTGAATTTATATTACCATAAAATAATAAAAGGGTAAAATAAAATAAGGCTATAACACAATATTTATTTATTTAATATAACACAAAAATATGTTTATTGTATAGGTATTTTTATTTCATTTTCTTAGTAGGTTATGGGCCCAATCGTAAATATTATACTATGGAGTGGCGATTTTGTTTTTCAGGAGTCTATAAGCAATGTAACCACTTAAATATACAATGGGTTGATTTCAATTCCTGTTAAATCTATTTCGAATTGCTTCTCAAAATCGTTTTCATGAATTAAAAGGTGATATAGGTGAAAAACTTAAGAAAGTCACCTGCTGTATGTGTGAGTCACGTATTCGAATAGAGAACACATGTTTAAAATTAGTACACAAACAAAACAAACGCCTATTCGAACACATTACTCACACATACAACAGGTGACTTTCTTAAGTTTTTCACCTATACTCTCTTCTGTATTCGTTCTCCGTCCGATCCTCTTCTTCGATAATATACATCTGAAATAAAGCGATTATCGATAAATTTTGTTGTACTCTATTTGTGCATTAGCTTGCCTTATTTAGACGTTTGCCATTTAAATTATTTCTTATTTCATTAGTAACTGTTATCGTTTGCAGTTAAAAATTATATATTCAATTATGAAATGAAAAAATAATTTGCTACTAATATAAAATAATTTGATACTGACCTGCCTGGATCAAGAGGAAATGTTGGCAAAAATACGCCAGAAGTTCGTTTTAATCCACGCCGAACACCACACACTTCACATTTCCATATTGATTTGCCCCCCATTTACCCCAAACATTTAAATATTTTGTATAAAACACAATAAAAACATGAACCCGGGATCCGCTTCCACAATAAACAATTATGACGGTATGTTTCTGACACTGACGTTTTACCTATTTAGGTGGTAAATAAAAGTATAATACGTCTAAGTTTGAAGGCCAGTATGATTATGTGCTAATAAAATGCATCAGTAGGCATTTTAATTCTATAAGATTATTTTTATATCTCAATGTTGGTACCAAATGCTTTCATAATTTACCATAGTATGAAGTGTCGAGGGGCTGGCACAGGCATCGTGACATTCTTCGACTATGCAATAAAAAAAATTGATGCTTTTGTTTTGTTGTTTATTTCATTGCATGTTTGAGAAAAGCGCTATACATACCTCGGCCGGAAATATGGGGTTGCCCGCCTCAGACCTATCCTATATGTCTTCGGCCGGCAACCCCTTTCGTCCCGGCCTCTATAGTAATGTCCTATTAGATTACGGGAAGTTCTAGAGACCCTAAATAATCCCACGCTTTATGTATGCTTGTACCCTTAATACCCTATCCTGTCATCGCAACTGTTGTCATAATGATATATTTCAACGGGAATCAATGAATCCAACGACAATAAATTCGAAAGGCCGGACGCGGCGTGGGCAGAGATTGCAAGTCCCTACAATGTTGCTGAAATATATACTCTGATATGGCATGCCAGTGTACTACACTACAAACCACAAGTTACGACATTTGGCTAATCTAAACCTTATCTACTTGCAATAAGGTTCACCTGTTAACAGTTACTGAGACGTATGATGATTGCAAATGACCAAGCCGATACCGCGTTGGTATTGAAGGGTTTTTTTATAAAGTACACTTATAAGGATCGTGTACTCGTCACTGTCAACAATGTATGAAACTGGCAGACAGAAATGTCCAAGTAAGCGATGTTGATAACATACTTAAAGGGCTATACACTGCAGTCAAGTGCATTAAATGCGTATAGAAATAATCCTCCCATACATAAATGTTCGAACGTTCTACGCTCGGCTCAAGAAAGCAAACAAAGGAATTAACCTGTACATCAAGAGTTGACCCTTGTGGCATTGTACCTGGATGCTGGAAGCGTTTCCTCGCTGTATCGCAATGTTGATACGCTGTGCGCCGCCAGCTCTTCAGTCTCTAGGTACGTCCGTCAATCTAACGTATCGCAATTTCTGCTAACAATTAGCGCGCTTGGGCCCCTTAACCTAAAGTTTCCACACAAAAACGGTAAAAAAATAATCCCTCGAGGCCCTGTTATTTAAAGCGTTTAAAAAAATTGTCATTTGTATTGTAAAATTTTGTACATGTACAAGTACCTACTGTTACAAGCACACTTTAGATAAATAACTTCGTTTATAACTCAGCATATCCTTCAGCTAGCAGGTATTAGAAGTACCCACTCACGTTGTCATTTGTCACGAATGTAACAATCGACAAGAAGTGTGCACGTATAAAAAAATACGTATCTCATCATTCTGAACCACAGCACAGTTCCCAGCGATTGTGGGACCGAAGCTCCTTGTATAGTTAAACGGTTGCAACTTTGTTGCATTGCAAGAGAGACGCCGTGGGTACAGAAACCTTTAAGCTCGGAAATTTCGAGCTATATATTTGAGTCCCCATCACACTAATGAAACCTTTGTTGAAGTGACATAGAGAAATACTTAAAATTTCGAAGTTCGTGAGTTGTAGGGACGGAGCTATACTAAGGCCAGCCGTACACCTGTACGAGTAAGTTCTTACGTCAGTTATAGGGACGGAGCTATACTAAGGCACTGGTCTCACCGCGAGCTGCTAAGCTATGAACTGTCGGCTATAAACACGATCAAAAGATACGCACTCCCGCGTAAATAAAAGAGACACGGCGATACTCGCCCAGCTATCAGCTATCACCGCCGAGCGAGTATCGCCGTGTCTGTTTTATTTACGCGGGAGTGCGTATCTTTTGATCGTGTTTTTAGCCCATAGTTCATAACTTAGTAGCTCGAGGTGAGACCAGTGCCTAAGGAATGAGATAGTGATATTCACCTCTCATTCCTTAGTATAGCTCCGTCCCTATAACTGAACTAGGTGTACGGCTGGTCTAAGAGCGCTCGTACCCCTGTAAGTTCTTACGTAAGTTATAGGGACTGAGCTATACTAAGGAATGAGATAGTGATATTCACCTCTCATTCCTTAGTATAGGTCCGTCCCTATAACTGAACTAGGTGTACGGCTGGTCTAAGAGCGCTCGTACCCCTGTAAGTTCTTACGTAAGTTATAGGGACTGAGGTATACTAAGGAATGAGATAGTGATATTCACCTCTCATTCCTTAGTATAGGTCCGTCCCTATAACTGAACTAGGTGTACGGCTGGTCTAAGAGCGCTCGTACCCCTGTAAGTTCTTACGTAAGTTATAGGGACGAAGCTATACTAAGGGATGAGATAGTGATATTGACCTCTCATTCCTTAGTATATCTCCGTCCCTATAACTGAACTTACAGGTGTACGGTTGGTCTAAGAGCGCTCGTACACCTGTAAGTTCTTACGTAAGTTATAGGGACGGAGCTATACTAAGGAATGAGATAGTGATATTCACCTCTCATTCCTTAGTAAAGGTCCGTCCCTATAACTGAACTTACAAGTGTACGGTTGGTCTAAGAGCGCTCGTACACCTGTAATTTCTTAAGTAAGTTATCGGGACAGTGCTATATTTAGGAATGAGAGGTGAATGTCACTATCTCATTCCTTAGTATAGCCAAAATGTAATATACAGAAGTAATCATATTACTTTTAGCCCAACTCTGGTATAGCCCCGTCCCTGTAACATACGTAAGAACTTACAGGTGTACGGCTGGCCTAAGGAATAAAAGGTGAATATCCCTATCTCATTCCTTAGTATAGCTCCGTCCCTACAACATACGTAAAACTCACACGTGTAATTCTGGCCTAATAGGGACGGTTTATGAAACTTGTAGGGAAGGGATACGGAATCCCTATCCCTATACAATTTACGTAAGAACTCACTAGTGTAATCCCAGCCTAAGGAGACCTTTTACAAGCCGTGTTTGTGGGGCGCAAATACATAAAAACACATGTCTAGTATGATGTTGATTGCTGTGGCTAAATGAGTCTATACTGAAGTTTTGTTGAAAGAAGTCACATGGAAGCAGGCACGTAGAAAGGAACGTTCTTCCAGTTTATCGACGCCTGTTTTATGTAACGTTCACAGAGCACTTGCATAATAGTACCTATATACTACGTGTTTAACATTTTTGTAGACACATTTATTAATACTAAAATTATATTTCACACGGGTTACTCGCGGTAGGTAAATGCTCGACATGTTATTCATATAAATGAAAAAAAAAATGTTTTTTTTTGTTAAATATAATTGTAGTATGAATGAGTCTCACAAGAGTTTTGTGTTTCAAAACACATTTATTAATTCAGTACCTAGAAAGACTGGAATAAGTAATACAATAATTAAATATGTAAACGCTAGCGCAGAGACATACGCAGCTCATGGTACAGCTGCAGGCTTTCGCGCTCACTCCTGTAAATAAGTGCGAGAGCAATAGAATGCTTTACGTATCGAGTAAAACCTAATGTAACGTAAAGGCCGAGCCACACCGCGTGTGCAGCACGTGCACGTGCGAGTAGATGGCATACCGCTCGTAAGTCACGCGCTCGTGTACGCCACGCAAGCGATATTCCATCTACAATGACATTTCTTACGCTACAACGCGCACGCCACACTCACGCTCACCCGCACGTGCACGTACTGTACACGTACTGTAAATTTCTTATTGTAAGCGCCGGAGAGGTATTGTCAATTGGGAAATCGGAGTCTGTGCGCAGACGTCCATGGTTCCATGTAATTTGGCAACTTTTCCGAGCGATTCGGCTAAGTAACCGAATCCAATAAGGTCGGATAATCGTTTAGTTTTCCCAGCCTACGGAACATCCAGTATAACCTTCGCTTTGTTTGTGTGACTATGTATTACGCGTTGTTGTGAGGGAAATATTAGACATTGTTTGCAGCAAGATGAATATCGATGCCAAAATTTTGTATTCGACCTTGTTGTCCTAAATTCATATTTTATACTTAACCGTGTATTTTAGTCGTCGGTTTAAGGTTTTCTTTTTACTGCACATCATCATCATCATCATCAGCATATTACACTCTACTGCTGAACATAGGCCTTTCCTATTATTTAAAAGTATATAGGAGTTAATGCTCGGAGGAAATGCTCATAATGGCCATTGTAACCTAGCAGGTTGACTGTGCTCAAGAATTAAGGATTCCTATATAATTTGAATGGATATGTAGGTGTATACGTAGGATGCCCTGAAAATTTCGGGAATTTAATACTTAGGAACGTATATTTGACATGTGTTATACCTCTTTCTTACAAGCATAGTCTCATTATTCGAAAACACTGGCCACTTAGAAAAAAAAAAACAATGTCCGATTTTCAATTGTTTTTTAAAGTCGTTGAGTCGCTGGTGAAAATGGAGCTGTCCCGCGAAAGTTTTAGAGCAATGATTTATTATGACTTTAAAAGTGGATTAACACAACAACAATGTGGAGACCGATTAACTATTGCTTTTAGTAGTGAAGCACCTTCAAAGACGACCATATACAGGTGGTATTCGGAATTCCAACGTGGCCGTGTGTCTCTTGCGGATGACGTACGTGAGGGTCGACCGAAAACGGCCGTTACCGATCAAAACATCGATGTTGTTCGCCAACTGATAAAGGAAGATAGGCATGTTACATATCGGGAGATTCAGGAGACTTTAGGCATTGGAATGAGTCAGGTACAAGTTATTTTACAACAAGAGTTGGGCGTGCGGAAGTTATTTTCCCGGTGGATTCCTCACTTGTTATCTGACGACCAGAAAACGGTACGTGTCAATTGGTGCCGCAAAACTTTAAAAAGATTTAATGGAGGAAGCTCAAATGCCGTTTTTAGTATTGTGTCAGGTGACGAATCATGGATTTACGCATATGAGCCTGAATCGAAAAACCAATCTCGAGTTTGGGTTTACGAAGACGAACCGAAGCCGACAAAAGTTGTTCGTTCTCGCAGCACGATCAAAAAAATGGTAGCCACGTTTGTCTCCAAATCGGGTCACGTGGCGACTATCGCTCTTGAAGATCGAAAAACTGTCAATTTACTTTCCCGAAAATAAAGAATCGGTTGCGTGGTCAGCGTTTTCAGACCGCGGAAGAAGCAGTCGACGCTTATAAAATGGCCATTTTGTCAACCCCCACTTCAGACTTCAATAACTGTTTTAAAAACTGGTTTCAGAGAATGAAAAAGTGTATTAAACACAAAGGAGAATACTTTGAAAAACAATAAAAGTACTTTTATTTCATTAAAATGCGTATTTTTTCCGATTCCCGAAACTTTCAGGGCAACCTACGTATAATTAAATTAATTAATTATAACATATAACCTACTAGGATCGTTTAAAGCTTTGATGAATTTTTCGTAATAATCATCTTCGGTTACCGCGACAATTATTCATGAAATAAAACAAACAAATATACTAACATAAATGAGTTATATTAATTGCAACTCAATTTTTCGAGCCTAGGAAGTAAAATGTCATTGAGGTTTATAACTGGCGCCTAACGTATCGTATATTAATGTCGCTATACACTACGTTAATTTTGCCAACCCCCGTCTCCCAGCCTAAACGATAGGCCAGAAATAGAATACACGATCCCGTAATCCTACACGTTCCCGTCCTGTCGAACATTCGATATAATCCCTTCGGCCTTGTGTCACCCGAGATTTCCGAAGGCCTATTGTCCGGCCAGCTGATTCTCGATTGTAACCGAGATCAGAAATAGAAAAAAATATCGTAAATATCAAATATACAATCTCTCTATAGCAAATTCAACGCAACGGAGAGTTGTCGAGTTTGCGGACGATTGCGGTAGACACACGTCTTTGAGTGGCTTAAGGTTGTAGTACCTTCGAAACATTAAGTACAGATGTCGCTAGTGATTAGCTTTACAATACCATTGACTAAATTCGCTGTGATTCTCGGAAGGTCGTCTGGTGTAATTGGAAGCACGTTGGACCGGCAATCCAGAGGAAGCGGGTTCGAATCCCGTGACTACCAGAGTTTTTCGCAGTTGAATTTTTCTATGGTAATCGCATCTGTTACGACATTGTGGGCAAAAATATCGTGTAATTACCTCTCTCACTCCAGTCACTCCAAACAAGGCGTAATTGAAGTAACAGGAGATTTGATATTGGATCTAAAATGTCTTGAGAAGACAACATAATTGAGTGTATAGTCAAGATGCCAATCGCTAACGATCAGCAGCGTAGTTATTTCTCTCTGCCACTCTTTCATTAGCGCGACAAAGTTGCGTTTCATTTGTAACTGAGCGTTAGCGATCACGCACCCTGATCAGGGCACTTAGTACATAATTAGTGCGACAGTATGTCGCTGCGAAATAGACTATCCATCCCTCTTTTATTCATATACCTAGTTAGTAAAATATGGAAAATTCATCTCACGGCGACAAACTCTACCTAGTGACGTAGTGACAACTCTAGCACTTAAGTTACAAGACTTAACCAGTTAATACGGGAACTACAACACAAAAAACTCATTTGCCAAAGTGACAGATAAGTACAAAATGCGTATCAGAAAATAATGAATGTTTATGAATAAGAGAAGTGGTTCATTTTACGTTAGATCCAAAACTTTGGAGGGCCATCTGTACTAAAAAACGTCGTACGAGACACGTGCAAAAAGGAAATTCGTAACTTGTGTCGATTTAAAACACTCCCTTCGGACGTGTTTTAAAACATCGCCGCTCGTTTCGGATTTCCTGTTTTTCGCACTTGTGTCGTAATGTACTATTATGATATTATTTTGCGAGGCCAGAGAACACCTTCCCGCGAACATCGAAAATTGTAAATTTTTAGCGCTTGTCCCTGTCGCTCTAATGATGCCTTCAGTTGAGTGACAGAGGTGGATAGCGTGAGAGAGAACCCTCATTTATGATGTGAGAGAGAACCCTGAAACTCGTTTTATGATTAGGCTCATTGTATTGTGTGTCTTCGTCGACAAGGTATAAAAATAACATTTATTATACCTATACGCCCTTTTGATGTTCTAGTAAGGCCTCTTTAAATTAACCAAAAGACCTTGAATACTGTACTCTACCCAGGGACGCCCTACCCGCCCAGCCACGTGTAACGTGTAGGCCTTAGGGCTTCCCAATTATTCGAAGGATTCAGGTATTCAAATATTCAGATTTAAATAATCGTTTGTTATATTCGTTTGTATGTTTTAATTAAGAATAAAAAAAAATAAAAAAGTGTAGGTAAACTCCAAAATCTTCCAGGTGTAGTAAGAGTCGACTAAGGGATTGAAATGTCAAGGAATATTCCTTTATAGAAGATTGATAATGGGTAGCAGCGTCATCATAGTGGACACATAGCTAGACGATTCCATAATCGTCTAGCTATGCCCATGCATTTACTTCGTAATAGTCCTATGTTACTTCTAGTTAATATCCTATTAACTTTGCGTATCGACGCATTAGGCCTACGTCAAGCAGTAGACTGTGAGTGACTGACGCTGCGACCATATGCTCAAAGCTCAAAAATGCCCCCAAAACCAATTGTTCAATTGTGCCAAGATGGGCAGGACTTATCGCTTTTCTTAACGCCGCGCATATTTCGGCGCAACATCTTTAACAAACGTTTATAGAATATAGCCAATCAAAATTTTGATGGGCCAATCACAACTATTTTTAAATGGCGGTTTAAGTTGTTATAGGTTGATATTGAAATTCATTAGTTTAATTACCGTGATGCATTGAAGAGGGGGTGACAGTTGTCAACTAAAATTCAGGCCCGTTTTTGATAGGCAATTTAGTATGGCGTGCGGCTTCCATGTTTTATTCGTTCGTAGGACTGACGTGACAAGTATAATTGCTTAGATATGCATATTCGATCCGATTTGCTTAGATTATCAAATATTATTATAAAAAAATATTCGATTACCGAATGGCGTATTATTCGAATACTAACCCCCTTATTCATAAACGTTTATTAACTTAACAAGCCTCTAATAATTGTTTGTCCCTTTCGGTCTTAACAATGTGTCCATAAGAGCAAAAGGGACAAACAATTATTAGCGGCTTGCTAATTTAACAAACGTTTATGAATAAGGGGGTAAGTCTACAACGGACCGATATTCGATTCCCTAGATGCAGGTTCCCCACAGACGTCTGATTCTTTAGCTAAATATTGTTATTAACAAAGACACACACAACCAAAGAAAGCTCAAAGGGAGTCTCGACAAAGCTTTGTCTTTTAAAACTGCTATCCCTGGTGAATTTATCATTTTTATTCGACGCTTTTCTCATTTCTAACGTAGCAGGTTTTCTTTTTCGCGCTGTTCGAGAACAGGATTTCTGTTAAGCTTATATATTTCTCTTATATTCCCATGTTTGTACCAGATTGTGCTTGAATGTAAAACACCAACGGAAAATTTCTAAAATTGTATTCTTTCCGATATCCAGAAGTATCCTAACATACATAAAACATAAACGTGTGGTTTAAAAGGACTTTCCTCCCGCAAACGCGGCTGTGCAATGAACTCACCACATAGGTTTTCTCAAGGGACAAATGAGTTTCCTCTAAAAATGAGTTTATAAACAGGCTTTTAGAAGGTCGGCAATGCGTGAGCGTTTTCATGAGAAGCCATAGCAACCAATTACGGAACTAAACTTAACGGCGCTTCATTTTGTAACCAAAATTTCCACTGGTTTTGTATTTTAATGTTTAAAAAAAATATTGCATTTGCTTGTAGCTATAACCCCCCTTATTCATAAACTTCTAAGTTATCAGACTGCTAATTAAGTTTTGTTTGTTCCTTTCATTCTTATCAATATGTCTGTATAAGCGAAAGAGACAAACACTACTTAGCGGCTTGCTAAGTTAGGAGACGTTTATGAATAAGGGGTAAGGGAATAACCAAATAAGGCCTATGTTCAGCAGTGGACGTGTTCCGGCTGATATGATGATGATGATGATGAAACGGCTTTTACGGCTACGATTACGCTATTCTATGACGTCGAGGTATGTCCGTCTAGAAACTACACTGATTTAAACACATTGAACATCGATGACATTATCTCCTTGAAATATAACATATAACACTCTATTTCTTAAGTGTACTCTACCATAGCATTATAAATACAATGTCATACAATCTTGATTGCTCTATCAGCACTCAAATCGTAGATAATTACGAATCTACTGTAGGGTGAGGGCTATCTATCAAGGAATTGAAACGAATTCCGTAAGTTACAGTACTGATAAGCCTACTATTGGAATGAACAACGGACATGATTTTCTAAGACTTAACAATCAACTATGACCAGGAGCTCACAAGTACACGTCCAATCCAATAGTTGTAAATATATATGACAGTGACACGTGTCTTTATGTTTAAGATGAAAATGATAACATTTTTTCTTGGGTCCTTGACGCTAATTACATACGAAAACTTTTCTCCCTTCCCATAGCTCTTGAACATGGACAGGAATTGATTCGCTTAGCATCAAAAATACCGAACACGTATCCGAAATCTGTTAACGCATTCATTTAAAATCGAGGGAAGATATCCGAAAACTATTTTCGCGTAACGTAGGATCTAGCTCACTGATAGAGAGAGAATTCATCCTTCCCAACCGTGGAAGCTTACCTGGCATACTGAACAACAAAATTCGTAATTAGAGTGAGAGAGACAAATCCTCGAAATTTACGGATTTCAAAGTTCGCGGTAGGGCTGCTGTACCGTGTATCTAACTTTCTAATTCTATCCATCTCTTACCAATACCTGCGAGCGTGATAGATAGAAAGTAAGTTACCTAACGAATCACGGCGTGAATCTGATGGTAGAGCTACTGTAGTTTTCCGAATACTCCCATAGCCTAGTCGCACACGCACAGGAGACGGAGTGGCGCTTAGCTGTAGCCGTACTATGGCCTTGCATTGCAAGTAACGGTTATGTTAGGTTTTACTCGATACGTAAAGCATTCTATCGCGTTCGCCCTTAAGAGCAAGTGCGATCGCCTGCTTTATCGAATAAAACCTAATATAACCGAAACTTGCCAACTGATGGTACGGCTCCTGAAGACTAATGGCTCCGATTCGTCATCCCACGCGGCGTAAGCGCATTTATCTTTTAAACCCTGATTGCTGGATTAAGACTTTAAATATATTCGATTTGGTTTAAGTTGGACGTTGTTCAATTACATTCCAAGATTCGCATTTTACTTGATTGACGAGTGAAGATTTTGGGGGGATTTCTTACGTTTTGAAGCTGTAATGGAGTAATTATTTTTGAAGTGTGATATTGTTTGATTTATTTAGGTCGGAAGAAAGAAAATACGCTTCTACAGACTTATTATAGTTATTATAAGTGAATGTTTTCATTATTTAACCAGAGATTATATTCAACTCAAGATTTTCTGCTCATTTTTCTACAAGAAACTCGAAAAAAAACTTATATACTTAAGATTAGAAAAATAATTGTCAATGTCAATCACATATCTCCATTGAAATCAGCTGTAATAGGAAGACTTGTAAACAACTTCATAGGAGAGGCCTACGTCTAGCAATGGTGAGATAGGCTGGTGATGTATGTAAACAACTTTACTTATTTTCATTAGTAGTGGTAGTGATGCATATTAGCCAGGTTTTAAATAGTAGAAATACCTATAGAGTTGTCCTAATGTGTGGCGATAGTATGTCATTCAAGTAAGTCATATATCAGTGGCAATATCAGGAATTACATCATCCAGTTATGTTAACGGTTTTATTTATATACAATCCTATTTCAACCTCGCTTTCTGTTCTGCAGCCGCCGTCCATTATAAATCAGACGTCGAGTTGACACGGGCATCCTCTTCATATCACCATGTCCCCTCTGTGTCTATCATTCGCGAGGCTTACGGCTCGGCCACGGACACGAGCGAATTGCGGCGCGGGAAGCGTTTTCTCTGTTCATTGCGCTGTCGCCGTGCGCAATGTGCGCTGGTTAGTTGGGAACACTCGCAATGATTAGGAAAAACGGTGGGTTCCGTGAAGTTAATATAAAGCTTGTAATAAACGTCTCGATCGCGTTTACGTTTGACGTTGAGACATTTTTCATAAGGCCCTGATTTTTCTGGACGGCGACCGGCGACCGACGCGTGTCCGCCGCCGACGACGTTCGAATGTTATGTTAAGGTGCGTTTAAACCAAAAGAGCATTCGCTGTTCAAGCGCCCGTTCTACAAGATCAACCAATCACGTTTTGTGTACCGATCGAATTTCGTAGAGTGGGAGGTTAGAACAGCGAATGCTCTTTTAGTTTGAACGCACCTTTTGCGAATGTTTGAGGGTGGTTTCTCTGGAACGTCTGCTAAACGTCGTTTCAGAAAAACCACCCTCCGTCCTCCGTCGTCGGTCGCTGGTCACCGGCCAGAAAAACCACGGCCTTAATTATTACCTACACTTGGCCTTGTGTTATAAGGTTTTACGTTGGTGATAAAACCAAGATTGTGTTCTAAATGTGTATGATTTTGAAATAATTCAAGTTAGCAGGTTGTTTATCTTTTTTCTACTTTCGACTGAAAAATTGTATAGGTACCTGCACCGCAATTACAAAGATGCTGTTACTTGGTACTTGGTATGGTAGTTTGTTTTATTGCACATTATCGTTTTTTTAGGGATCAATGAAGCATTGATTTCATTCTAATCTACTGTAATGCGGTAAAGTATAAGTACAAGGCGCATATGTTTTGCGAACTATGTAATTGGTGCATTCTATGAAAAAGTCTACTTTGTCGGAAACGTGACGGCGAAGACCTTAGAAATATATTGAAAGTGCAAGAATTCTCTATAAATACAAACACCTAGTTATAAAATAAAGATAGATACACAAAAAATTGTATATATTAGTAACTTTCTGTAGGTGGGTTTACACCAAACGAGCGAATGGTTATCCTCCCACTCTATGAACGTTACACAAAACGTAATTCGTCGATTTCATAGAGTGGGGGATAGAATGAGCATTCGCTCGTTTGGTGTAAATCCACCTTTAGATGTACGCGAAGAACGGCGTTACGTACACGACATTCTCGTGAATGCACCAATTGTAAGGCACTATTACACTGGTCCATACGTTTACACTACACGTAATCGTATTCCATGTTCGACTGGCTTTAGAATTTTCCAGCACCTTATGTTTAGGTAAACGTACTCGGAACACGCACGGAACAATAGGCCTTGTTTTGTGTTTGCTAACGCTTAAAATGCCGTGTCTTGTTACCGATTGATTTGTGGCACTGTTATGACAGCGCTTGCGTTTTTCCCTTTGTAAATATTTATGCTCCCGTATTTTAAAATATTCAGGATTATGGATTGGTTATGCTTAAATACAAACATACGTTCTGTGGGTATAGAGATTTTCGCACGTTGTTTTGTATTCTGCAATATTGCCGAAATTTACTTGATATAAAAAAATAATATACCTTTAGTAGCATCAGAGCATAGATTTCTTTACAGTTACTACTTTTTAAGTGTAAATTAGTGACTACTAACATTCCTAAATATGAAATACATCAGGCGCGGATCCAGGACTTCGTTGAGGGGGGGGGGGGGGGCACTGACCTATGGATAGTATTTTATACTTAAAACAGCACCTAACCATACATAAGTCTAGTGTGAGGGGGGGGGGAGCAAGTGCCCCTATTGCCCTAATGGATCCGCGCCTGAAATACCTACTATTTTGTGGTTTTCTTCATTCACTAATACAAATCGCAGCCGGTGTGGCTCGGCCCGGTCTTTAAAGGTGCATTCAGACCAAACTAGCATTCGCTATTCTATCCCCCACTCTACGAAATCAACGAATGACGTTTTGTGTATATAACGATCGAAGTTAGGATAGGGGGTTAGAATAGCGAATGCTCGTTTGGTCTGAATGCACCCTAAGATACATATTTGAAAGGTGACTACAGTGTACAATTCTAAGAAGTTTTACAGTTTGTCGTGATTTTCAAATACCTACACAATGCGAAATTCGTACGACATTGTCGCGTTTTTTCGCGTTTTTCACGCGTTCGACACCAGTATTGAACAATAGCAGGGTCGAAGATCGGGATCCGAGTGACGGTTCAATTTGCGCTGTCAAGTTGACACCTAATGTTAAGGTTAAGATTCCGGAGGATTAGAATTGATTTTTTTTTAAGGAGAGGGAAAATGCGTTACGCATACCACCCGGGTGTGGGAACGGACCCGGGTGGTTATGTGGGACTCCTCGTTACGGGCTGATGGGACCCCGAGTTTACCCACTGAAAAACCTCTCCGTCTGCAGCCGCTGTGCTGTACGGTGGGCTGCAGGAACGCTCGCGCTTGCATCTGCAGCACGAGTAGAAATGAATTACGTCAGCCTCCGTAGCCTAGTTGGTAGTGACCCTGCCTACGAAGCTGGAGGTTCCAGGTGAGGACATTATTTGTGTATTTATTTATCACAAATATTTGTTCCTTGGTCATGGCCATCTATGTATTTAAGTATCTATTTATTATATATATCCACACCACAAGCCTTAATTGAGCTTACCGTGGGACTAGGTCGATTTATGTAATATGTCCCAAGATATTTATTTATTAGGTAGTTGACCGTACTCCATTGTTTTTGTCGCGTAAAACATAAAGAAACACTGTTTACTGTGTTCATCTCCTTTTAGTCAAGAGGACTGGAACTGGATAATCACTTCATGATGATCATTTCGTCGCTATACGTTCTTCTCTTTCTTACTTTCTTACTCTGATCTACAGGACGTCATTATACAAATAATATAGTGCTGTATTTGTTCCACTTAGTTAAACATATATACATATCTGAAACGTGGTCGTTTACTATGGGACTCATTAGGAGGCTCAGAGTCACTCAACGAGCGATGGAGAGGGCAATGCTCGGGGTTTCTCTGCGAGATCGCATCAGGAATGACGAGATCCGCAGAAGAACGAAAGTGACTGACATAGCCCGAAGAATCGCCAGGTTAAAGTGGCAGTGGGCTGGCCATATTGCCCGGAGGACCGATGACCGGTGGGGTCGGCGTGTTCTCGAGTGGCGACCACGCACTGGACGGCGCAGCGTGGGAAGGCCCCCCACAAGATGGAGCGACGACCTGGTAAAAGTTGCGGGTGTCCAATGGATGCGGACAGCTCACGACCGATCTTTGTGGAACTCTCTGGGGGAGGCCTATGTCCAGCAGTGGACGTCAATTGGCTGATGATGATGATGATGAGTTAAACATATAATACATATTTTAATGTCCAGTCACTATTACTAATTAGCAGCTAATCAAAAATATGACAGGATACAGTGGTATACTTGATATCAAATACCATGGCCCGATGCCACTTGAAAGTTTTAAGTTCGGGCCATACTTGAAATGGAGTACCTATGTCATACTTGACTGATTTATCGTTATTTAGTGAAGATTTCATTATATTTGCAATGACACAAACTATTAAAAACTCTGTAATTTGTGTTCTTCCAATTTCTCGTAAATCTAGAATATCACGTTTAAAGTTTATCACGTTTTACTATTATAATTTATAATATGTATACCAATTAATTACCCGAGAATCCCGCGAAAAGGCTAGACGTCTACGAAATCACGTTGCCTACGAGATTTCTTTCATATTTTATTAAAACTAGACAGGTTTCCTGTGACCTTATTTTCACATTCAAGTCACCTTTATTTATCTAGACTCCCAAGTAAATATTTACAGCGCGTGAGGCTAAGCTGAGATGACAGATGTATATTTTTACTGAAACTGTTGATATTAGAAATAATTTGCGTAGTAATTATATTCTAGTTCATACAAGACAATACTAGATTAGTTTTAGTCTGCTGAACTCTGCTATCAGACGTTCTTAGTTTATCTTAAATGGAACCCAAGGCCACTAAAGAACCATGTCAAAATAAATAATAATAAATAAATAAATATCTTGGGATATCTTACACAAATCGACTTAGTCCCACGGTAAGCTCAATTAAGGCTTGTGATTTAAGTACTAAGCGACGATATAAATAATAGATATATACATATAGATACTTATGTACATAGACAGCCATGACCGAGGAACAAATATGTGTGATAAATAAATACACAAATAATGCCCTCGCCGGGATTTGAACCCGGAGCCTCCAGCTTCGTAAGCAGGGTCACTACCAACTAGGCTACGGAGGCTGACAACAACACGAAAATGACGTAGTATAAGGGATTTCTTACAATCTGATTTAGAAATTTATAACATCACAATACTGTCCGAGTGTCTATGTTACACACAGTAAAAATACACGTGTATACAACGTGTTACATGAGCCACTGAAAATCTTGAACGGGGTGATTTGGTAGGTTATACCTACTGAACAACTTTTACTATGGAGCCAACCCAGATACCTCAAAAAATTTTTTTGGATCTTTCATAGTCGTGATCGATCGGTCAAAATATATTGTATAGTAGTTTCTCTCTCTGCCACTCTTTCTTATTAGTCCGACAAAGACATTGCGTATCGCGTCTAAGCTTTTTTTTTCTTTTTAAGATTGGCATTTGGGGTACCTACACCTAAATTCAATTTTTGGGCTTAGCACATAATTGGTGCGACAATATGTCGCCACGAAAGCTACCTGTCCCTCTTTTATTAATGTATTTAGTAAAAGATGGGAAGCCTACCTCGCGGCGACATACTGTCGCACCAATATGTGCTAAGCCTACTGGTCGATTCGAAGCCTAGATGTCGAGGTGTCGCACATCGTGAGTTGTGTGATTGAAGATCCTAATGACGGTAATGACGGTAGATCTACTTCTTTTCATCATCATCTTGGAATCAATTACGATATGACATTTCTTCTCACAACTTTGTTCAACAGATTTAAAATAAGCTTTTTCCAAGATACATCGATCATTTTAATGTTGTGTTTTTGTTACGCTACATTAGCGACCAGCTGCGATCGCTCGCTTATTGCCATGCGCATAATCCGCGCAGGAGAGTAGAAAGATAACGTTTAACAATATCTCAACAAGTTAGCGAGCTGATTTTTTATGTTTTTAATTTTAAGATATCATTTGGGTCAGTTGAAAAAAAAATGTATTAACGTCATCGTTTTTGTATTATGAAGTAAAATATTTTGTGACAACTTTAGACAGTGACAAATTCAAATTGTCTATGAGGGATAAACAATACGCGGCTGCGTTTTTTAAATTAACCGCCTGTTTCTACGGATAAAGGTTTAGACAGAGTACAAACTAATAATTAGTATGATTAACTTTCGTAACGTAACACTATTGACGCGATCGTGATTTTTGTTTTGAATAAGACCTTAACTATGCACAAATTTGCAATCGACCTATTTAATATTGGTAAATTTACTGTCAGATTGGCATCTAAAAAAAAGTTCTTAAATTATAGGTAACTAGCGAGCACACTCCCACAGTTGAAATGTTGCTAATGAAGCTTAATTGTTTAGTTTGACTCGACGGGATTGCGTAGGTTTGGCTAATCGATCTCCATTTACAATTTATACCTACGATATAGCTTTCTAGTTTAGGAGACTGATAATTCCAATGGCCTGCCTAACAACAAGAGTCAGGATAATGTATTATTCTCATACTTGCCGCAAAAATATCAGAGGAGCCAATCGCTAACGCTCAGTCGTGTCGCGAACGAAACTTAATTATCTTGACTTAGAAAGAGTGAGAGAGAGAAAACTACGATACACAGTAGCGTAGCTCAGTAGAGCGCCGGCGATTGACAACTTGGCTACGCACTCTATTACGTTTTCGTAGGCCCAACCTGAGACCGGAACCGGTTTTTTAGAAAAACCTCAAAATAGCAAAATGTTTTATACTCTTTATGTAGGTAGGTAGTACTCCATATTTTATATAATAAACAACATCGTATTTTTAAATCACTCCATTAACAAAGAATTTATACACCGTGTTTTTATTGATTTCCGTAAAAGGGAAGCTTATTTAGGTCAAAAATAATCCATTTCTCTAAGAAACTAGTATCCTAACTCTTACTGTTATTGAGTTATTAAATAAATAAGTTTAAGTGTATTGCAACCTTTATTAGGATAATGCTACTTATTTTGACATGTACCGTCAGTTACCTGAAATTAACTTTTGTGTTATTCTTAAGGTTATCTCACACTTACCATTTCATTTATTACGTATGACAACGGGGAAAAAAATGTTTTTTTCGATTTCGACTAACCTAAATACCAGGTAGCTCCAATTAACGTACCAAGCAGCCTGTTAAATTTAACGGAATTAAAGAAAAACACGGTGTATACCGAAGAACGAAAAAATAACCAATCTTTTGTATGGAGAATATACCAGTATCCGATCCCTGGCCCAAACCACTCTGGTTCGAGCTAGGCAAGCTAGGTCAGTTCTGCGCGTCACTCGTGCGCCGATCGGGGCCACCGGGTCAGATGTTATAACCGCGCGGCCTCGGCGAAAGTGGCCAAGCAGCTGACTGCCACGCCCACCGCTACTGGAGACTTCGCTTATTCATAAACGCCGCATAACTTAACGAGCTGCTAAGTATTGTTTGTCAACGGGTTATCAATATTTCTGTAAGACCGAAAAGGACAGACAATACTTAGTGTCGGGTGGTCCTTAGTTTTGCAATTTTGTAGGACGTTTTAACCAATAAAGGAGCTCTTTGCTTTGCCGATTGCAACTTTCTATGGGACACCCTCTCATTTTGTTATTTGATAAATAAACCATATTTGTTAATAATTGTTTGTTCCTTTTACTCTCATGGACATTGATAAGACTGAAAGGGACTATCAATACTTAGCGGCTTGCTAAGTTAGCAGACATTTATGATTATGAATAAGGGGGTTTGAACATGATTAGTGCGACAGTGTAAACCGGGAGGTAGACTGTCCTTTTTAGGGTTCCGTAGCCAAAATGGCAAAAACGGAACCCTTATAGATTCGTCATGTCCGTCTGTCCGTCTGTCCGTCTGTCCGTCTGTCACAGCCGATTTACCCGGAAACTATAAATGCTACAGTAACGAAATTTGGTAAGGATATGTGTTGTATGAACCGCTACAGGATTATGATACTAAATTGTAAAAAAAACCATTGGGGTGGGGGCTCTCCATACATGTAACTGAGGGATAGAAAAAAAATAGTTGTATATAAGCGTGTGGGGTATTAATAGAAAGGTCTTTGAAAATGATACGAAGGTTTATAAATCTCATTTTTATTTAAGCAAATCGTTTTCGAGATATACACTCTCAAAGTCTGAAAAATGTGTCCCCCCTCTTCTATTTTTTAAACTGCGCGATATAAAATTCTAAAAGAAATATATGTTATGCACATTAATAAACTCTATCAACGATTTTTGGTTTGATCAAATTATCTCCTTTAGTTTTTGAGGTAGGTAGATTTAACTGTATTTTTTTAATAATACATTGATAATGGTACGGAACCCTGCGCGCGCGAGTCCGACTCGCACTTGGCCGGTTTTTTACTATGTTAAGAGAGACGGATAGTCACCAATCATGTACAAATTATAGTAATAGAACAAAATTGAATTTTTAGCTGTCCTTCTTTTTTCTGTCAACCATCAAATTGCTACGAAAATTGCACGTTGATAACGATCACTAATATTAGTTGCCGATTTCTAAAAATGAACTTTTGATATAGATTGATCCTTTTTAGTATGAGGATAAGACTCACCATTTTTCCGATAGTCTAAACGTCATATGTGTATGTAAGGCTCATTTCTAAAAAATGTTCATTCTTAGAAATGGGCAACTAAGCAACTATAACAACATTATACATTAATTTTAATCCATATCGCAAACTGAATCGAACTTGACCTAACCTAAGCAACGTAACAATTGTGTGAATAATTCTCGCAAGACGTCTTTGACCCACTCTTGTTATCTGTTCGGTGCATGCTCGTGTAGATTCGGTAACGCAATATACCTAAAGAAGATATACAAGGTGGCCTAGAAATAAGTGCATTGCTTTTTCCTACTACCCCAAGGTTGTCTGGAAGAGATCGCTTTTTAGCGATAAGACCGCCTGTTGCTACCTAAATTGTTAAATGTGTTTGTTTTTGTACTATCTTTCTCTTGTGGTGCAATAAAGAGTATTATTATTAATAAGTGCATTGCCGTTGCCTGCGAGGTATACTCTGTCCCAAAACAGGTTTTTTTATCGCTCACAAAAAAAAGAAATATGTCTCCTTTTTTCACTGCGAAAAGTTGTTGCACGAAAATTAACTTTATGCCTTTAAATATCTAAGTCTCTATCTTTTTTAAATCGACCCATTTTTCACAGCCTTACGATACTAGACTAGAGATAACATATATTTGCGAAACTCTCGTTAGCTTTAGGCGATTTAGGCATGATAACGAAAATGAATCATACAGGCCTGTATTCCATGAAATTAGCACTAGAAAGATAAGCTAAAGCAAACACAATCTGGTAAAATTTTGCTGTTTGATCGGATTACTAAAGTAATCGTTGACATAGTTATCTTCTCTCGTGGAACATCCAATAAACCAGGCGTTCCCAAACGTTTTCATTAAGCGCCCCCTTTATGTGAATAAAAATAGTCCGCGCCTCCTTTACAGATAATAATAAACCTATTTATGGTATTATCAAACCGCGATTAGAATGGGATTCGAAAGTACTGTTGACACGATAGTGTATAAGTCAATCAAGGATATATTTATAGCTTTTTTCATATAGTCATAGTTTAAGTGCAGAGACTTACAGAAAATTGATTAATTAATCACTCACTACATCTGTAAACATATCTTTTCTTAGTAAATGATGTGTCATTTGTTGTGTCAACAGTACTTTGAAATCCCTTTCTGATTCCGGTTTGATAATATACTAGGTGGTTATTTGGGCTAATCAACTTTTACATCGACATATTTTCTGTCTGCTGCGTTACTTTTCATGAACTTACAAATATACGTCAATTAATACTGTACATAATTATATTTACAATGAAAAACAGTTGGAACCTAAATGTATCGATGTGAACTTGTATAAGGCCTAACGCATTATGGTACAATTTATAAGCATTTTTTCTAGCAAACTTGTCACCTGCGTTAGGGGACAAAATAGTGTCGATCGAAAAGTTGATTGGCCCATTTTGCCAAGTTTGTTTCAAGTGCGTGTACAGTCGCATCAAATATATTGAAGCTACCAAGGTGCTCTATTTACTGTGTATCTCAAAAAGTCGCATCAGATATATTGAAGCTACCAAGGTGCTCAATTTACTGTATATCTCAAAAAGTCGCATCAGATATATTGAAGCTACCAAGGTGCTCAATTTACTGTATATCTCAAAAAGTCGCATCAGATATATTGAAGCTACCAAGGTGCTCAATTTACTGTATATCTCAAAAAGTCGCATCAGATATATTGAAGCTACCAAGGTGCTCAATTTACTGTATATCTCAAAAAGTCGCATCAGATATATTGAAGCTACCAAGGTGCTCAATTTACTGTATATCTCAAAAAGTCGCATCAGATATATTGAAGCTACCAAGGAGCTCAATTTACTGTATATCTCAAAACAAAATCTGGCAACCCAAAGTAGTGGCCCACGCCCCCCTTAAAGATTGCTGTCCTTTTGGGAGTGAATGAGTGAACTCCACACTTTGAAAACCCGAGTAAATAGATTCGTTTAAGGAATATCCAATTACAGCAGAAAGCCTATCAACGGGATGAGATTAACTTGTATTGGAGGTCGACAACAAGTTTAATGAAAGATTTATTACTCGTAAACTTATTCGGGTCTGTCAACATTGCAGGATTACTCTGAAAGTAATAATCGTGAAATGTCTACTGTAATATTAAATATATGTCCGCCTCACTAGAATCCAAGGTTATTAGATGATTGCTTAAATTGTAACTTATTGAATCTATCTATTATTGCGTATCCCAAAAAAGAAAACTATATTCGGCTCCGCCTATATTGTGCCTCGTCGTTCGTCGCCTCGGATAGGTATGTGAGTCACATTGTATGTGGAATCTGGTGCCTTAAATACAAAATCCACATATGACTGTAATTGGGATAAGTAATAAAGTTTACTTTTTGCCCAATATGGCTTAGCACATAATTGGTGCGACATTAAGGCTGCGTTTCCACCAGAGACAAATGACACCTATTAATGACTCGTCCGAGGTGTCATTTGTATGGAAAGGAAACACTTCCTCGCACATCTCTGGTGGAAACGCAGCCTAAATTGGCGCTAGATGGACTAACCGTCCCTCTTTTATTAATATACTTGGTAAACGACGGGAAGTCTATCCTGAGGCGACATTCTGTCGCACGAATCATCTGTTAAGACTGCTAAGCCTCCTGTAGGTATTTTAGCTTGCCCTCATAACATGGCACAGTACAGACCTACACAACAATGGGTGACTCGAGTGACAATTTGAGGTCATGACAAAAAGTGATACTGATAAACATGGTAATTTCAATGATTGTACTACTCAGACTCGGTCACTAAATGGTCAAAATAAAATTGGCATTTTCATAGAAAACCTCGAGAGGTTTAGCCTAACAGTATGCCAGGGCATTTATTTTCATCCCATCTTTCATGTTAGTCCCATTGGAAACATTATTCAACATTGCCTGTTTGAACCACTACACCAAAATCAGTCCGTCGCACTAGTCCTCTAAACAGTAGCTATCTTATGTTATTGGTGGGGCCCTTACGCATACACTTCGACCAATTGGGATCTTTTGTGTAATTGCCCCCTGTTTCGTCTACCCCACGGATTGTTCTATCAACTCAATATGTTTGAGGATGGACCCCAGCGGTAGCGTTTTGACCTCCTTCGGTTCCGGATAGCCGGTTCCGAAGTCTTTCATCCTTTGTTGGGCGAGGGCATAACATTCGCACATCAAGTGTTTCATTGTCTCCTCTTCTTCGCCACACATTCTACAGTCTATGCTGTCAGAAAGACCCAATTTGGCCAAAAGAGTTTTGACCCCAAAGTGCCCCGTAAACACCCCCGTTATGAGTTTGAAAAAACAGTAGCTAAGTTGGCTTGTGCATTGTCTGTGGTATTCGTTATTTTATTATTACGTTTGAATACATGTAAAGTCACTGAAAATAGTATCTTGCGCTGTAGATATAGGTAGTAGGGTGGATCATTTTTTTTATTTTCGGATAATCATAAAATAATCTTTACGAACCGATACTATGCGGCTAGAAAAACAAAAAATATTATGACCATTTTTGGATATTTTATCCTTATGGACCCTTTTGGCATATAGAAGCCCGAAGATCAGCCTTATTTTTAAGGTTTTTTTAAGTAAACTCGGATGAGCAAGGATATTTTCTGTTTTAATTTTATGGATAAACATAATAAGATTGTTTTTCATAAATTTAAGGTTTGTGTGATTTAATTATATGAATATTGTTCGCAGTATCTCTAAAAAATAATTTTCAACTTGGAGGCTCTTGGGCAGTAGGTACTTCCCGAATGATTATCGGAAAAAGATATATTGTTGAAAAAGTGACTTTTTAGACAGGTTATTCCTATACGTAGCCCGTATCAGAAAATCCTGAAAAAAAATTTTGGTCCATACATTGAAGTATGAAAAAAAAAAAATTTTTCGGATTTTTGGAACCGCGGGCCAATAGAATGATAGTCGTAAAAAGTAACATTCTATAACAATATACCTTTTTCCGATATTCATTTGGCAAATACTGCCCCAAGAGCCTCAAAGTTGAAAACCAGTGTTTGCCGATACTGGTTATAATTTTCATATAATTAAATTGTGCAAATTCTAAATTTATGACAAATAATGTTATTTTGTTTCTACATAAAAATAAAACCGAAAATATTCACGAACTACTGACTTTTCTTAAAAAAACCTTAAAAATAGAGTCGAGTTTTGGGCCTATAAACGAAGTACAAAATAAAAGTAAATCCAAAAATTATCATAATATTTTTTGTTTCTCTAGCCACGAAGTATCGATCCATAAAGATTATTTTATGAATTTCCGAAAATAAAAAAATCGATCCACTCTAATAGGTAGGCCGCAAAAATATCTGACACCCTATTTTTACTGATATAAAAGCGTGTCACATATTTTTGCGGCCTTCATATTATTGCCGGTGACTGTACTGATAACGAAGACGCATTAGTTAATTTCGGCTACCCAAGGTAGACCTTCGAAACTCGTTCAATTAATTTAGTACTAACAGGGTCTCGTAACGCTGCATAAGGCTAAAATGTTGTTACATCGAGGTCCCAATCCCGGCTAATAGGATCCCCCTTCTTTGATGTTATTAATAGAGTTACATGCCGGACCGGCTTCCCTGTCCTCAACAAGCAATAAGTATACGCTTCGGAACGTATTGTCAAAGACACAAGGGTCAAAATCGTGAGGTTTTTGCAGCGGGCCATTATAAGCGCCATCGAGTGATGTTATTTCTGTCACATGTCGAGCATAGGAAGTCAGAGCCAGTTTTATACCCTAGAGGTCTGTAAGCATGCATCCGGATTGGAATTTACTCTTACACTGGTTTTACAAGGAAGATAATAATGTATTGTGAAAAAAATTTACTCAGTACTTTTAGTACTCCAGCACTTAAATTTATGATGGATATTTAAAAAGATATACATTTACAATTTTACATGTAACGTACATTTCTGTATAACGTTATTTATGGTACATACATACTTCTTTTATAATGTTTAAGTTTAATTAGTGTTATTCAACTATCGTACAAATTTATGTTTAGTTCATGAATTTGTTCTTAAAATTCTCGAGCCTATTATTACAAAACACGACTATGTGTCGTTTAGTAATTACGACTGACGTTTTAAAGAATCTTTATTATATTACGATGGCACATATTGCTATTTAAGAAAAATAAAAATATAATAAACTTTCTCAAAAGTAATGCGTTTAAATTTTATGAACATGCAGGGCTTACAAACCAGATAGTTTGTAAACGTCAGGACCCCTGGACCAGTAGAGATATTTGATGTTTGGAAAATGCCAAAATACAGTACCTTTTTGGTACTTTTTGATACCTGACTTCAAATAATTAGTACCTCGATGTACTGGGAAAAACAAAGCAAATTAAGTGGCCAGACATTCTGACGTCAGGACGTCTGGACCATTTTTTTTTTACATAGTTCTAGACAACACTAATAATTAGCAACATAGCAAATATTTAGTACCTTTTTAGTACCCCAACATATATTATTTTCAATTTTTTCCGATGTACCAGAAATAAGCTACGGTAAAATAAGTATATAAGTCAAAGGGCTTTGCGCTGTCCCAGTACACGCCGTGTTTAATTTAAGGTATTAGTAATAGAGGCGACAGCTGGGTGTCATACCAGCAGCTCGTCAGGCTTGTACTAGGTACAAGCCTTAGGAACTATCAAATTATCGAGAATGAGAGATAACATAATTTTTAGAATACTAGCTTCTGCTCGCGACTTCGCCCGCGTAGATTGATGAAAACTAATTATATCCTTATGTGGCACTTTATCTGCGCCTATACCAAATTTTATTTAAATTGGGATAGAGTAGTTTTGGAATAAATACTTGACTGTGGCTTAAAATCATACACACGAATATAGAGAATAATTTTAATAATAAGAATTGTAGGTTGATAGGCATTCATTTCCTTGATTAATGATTAAATAATTGTATAAATTATTTTATGGCGTAAATTAAACAATGAGCAATCATGTTCTTACGACTCACAGTTATTCTACTAGACATATCATCGTAACATTGCCATTTCGACTGTCGCCTGCAATGCGATTTGTAATGTCCTATACCTTCGGGAATCGAAGGTGGGACAAATTCAATTACAGCCAATAGATCATACTCCATACTTTTTAAATATATTTTTTCTGGTAAATCACTCAGACAAATTTGTTTATCAGGGTTTGGCTCAAAAGCTGCAATACTATTCAAATTATACTCTATGCTTCTTATACCATCGCAACCAGATCGTCTGCAACTTGACATATTACTATCATTGTTAATCATTGAATTTGCAGACTCACTCAAGGTATCTTTATTGAAATCAAGTGGCAAGAAAGCACATTTCCTATTAACCTTATTTACGGAGCAGTTAATATTTGTACAAGATTCTCTAATATCCGCACTACTTACATATTAAATTCAACAGTACATTTTCAAATATGTACGCAACGTTGCATTCACAATTAACATACATTTTGTCACTGATACATTTTACTTCAAAATACTTTTTCAGTATATCCGAACGAACTTTGTAAACGTTTTCGGCATCGTTAGCTATAATCATTTTAATTAATTTACAATATTCATTATCTTCGTTAGTATGTATGATCCTTTCCAATGCATAGTTATCAGCAACTCCAGTGGAAATCGCTTGTGCAACCGCGTCAAAAGCGCACGTATTTGAAATCAGTATATTTTCATCAGTACAAGTCTTTGTTAAGGAACCATTTCTCAATAACATAATCTTTTTTTAATTGTTTTCTTTTCATTTTTTACATTCGCTAAGCCTTTCCAATTTTCTACCATCGAAGGAATGTCTGAAAAAATCGAGTCATCGCTTATTCCTCTTGTAAAATCGGTTTTCATAGGCTTTGTGTTATTCATCTTTTTCTTTTCATTACCTTTTGTTTTCTTTTTATTACCACCTTGATTTAACGTACTTTTAGCCGCTTTTAATTGTCCCGAAATAGACTCTAAGTGTTTAGCAATAAATTCATCTATACGATATCTCTCCGATTTCGTGTTTATCTGGCATAAATATCTTTTCAACATTTTAAAGTAAACTTCGACATTAGATGAAGTTGGAGCTGATATGTCTGAATCAAAAGTTATTTTCATGACATTGGACCATAACGGGAGTTGTCGCATTAGTCGTGTTAAAGTTTTTATGAATTGTGGGAAATAATACAAGTTGTCGTGTGTTGTACAATCACCATCAGTCAGAGTAATCAATAATTTCTCAGAATCAATCGCATCAAAAAACCATTTCGGATGTTTTTCAGTTGATTGCTTATCATTGTTCTTAGATTCAGTGTCTGAAAATAAAGATTTGTTTGATGACGTCTGGGAAATTTGACTGGTTTCCTCTAATACAATTTCTGAATCAGAGACATTTTTAAAAGAAGTTAATTGTCTTAACCATATTTTAGCCTTTTCACATCTTGTTAATTCTCCTTGTTCATCTTGTCCATCATATTTGTTAAGACATACTGTGATCACATTAATTACAATCTTCTTCAATTTAGCATAATCTTCACATCGCTTGATTTCTTGAAGACATTTAGTGTAAAAAAATTTGACTCTCTGATCTACATGTTCAAAACATGCTAGATTAAAAAGAATTTTGACAAAATGACTGGTGTCGATACGAATGAAGCAATCCTGTGGTGTTTTCTCTTTGGTTTCTAATTTAATGTAACAGGCATTAACGTATTCTGTCGTTGATTTATATTTTGTAAAAGCCTTTACGGTAGCTCCAATCAGGGCTGCACAGTCATCAACAACTACTTCATTCGGTGTCGCATTATTTTGGCCTTTACACCACGTATCAAGCCATTTATATATTGTTTCTAAAGTATGACTGTCTGATATCATTTGTATTATCGGTACACTTTCACTATAAACTGATAATAGCACGCATGAATAAAGAAATATCTGTTTACTTAGTAACAAGTCTTTATTCGGTCCACATGACTTGAAGATACTTCCTGTTGCATCAATACTTAATACAGTTCTCTCATTTTTTTTATAATCCCTGTAGAATTGTTCCTGAGCAATAGACCAATAATATATGCAAATAGGAAACACTGAGATGAATCTAATCATTGAATTATACAGAGGTAAACGTGTCATAATCCATAACGCCATTATTGGATTGGGATCGTAATAGGTGCTTTTTCGCTGTTCATACCTTATCTGTCTCAAACAGCCAACTGTAGGTAAGTGAGGTGGCTCAAAATCATCATCATCTTTTAGTATAGAATTACTTAGTTTGTTTCGAACCATCACAGCATGTTCAAACTTTAAATCCTCACTAAGCTCACAACGTTTCACAGGAGAAAGTCTAATTTTTTTTGTGTGGTCATGTTTGTATCTTTCATCAAAATCACTTATTTTGCAAACACAACTCGCAATTTTGTCTGTTGCCCAATTAATCACTACTTCTACTTTTGCCTTGCATTGCTTACATGAACCATAGCAACTAATGTTCACTTCCTTTATAATAGAATAATTTTGAAATATCCAACTGCACGGCGAACGTGCATGTTTTGCAGTTTTGCAGCGAAAATCTGATAAGGTTTTTGTACGTTTCACACAGCGATCAATGGGTTTTATTTTATTCCATTGATAAATATCAATAAAAAAATTATAGGTCTTTAACTCACATGTTTCGTTGTTCATTGGCATAGTTTCTTCACCACAACTATTATCGGATTCATCGAACTCATCGTGATGAAAAAAAAATCATAATTTCTTTTAATTGATAGGTATATAGCCTTTGTTGACATTTTGTTAGACAATCTTTCACTAATCTCTTCAAATATTGAGTCACATGGTGAAGGTATATCATTTTTGCGTGAAAAATATTTTTTGAACTCACTGTAAACGCACTTCTGTTCTTCTAACGGAACTGCGAAAGTTCGACCTCTTTTCATTGTTACTTATAGAAAATAATCACTGCTTAAAAATATAATACCACTGTAGATTTTTTATAATCAGAACCAGATATTAATGCAACGGTATGACGCGTAGGACAACGACGCGGCGTATTATTAAAGATGAGGGTAGGTAGAATAGGTAGATAAAGAATAAATACCTTCAAATGTCGTTGGACTTACACTCAGTCATAGTATGCAGAATAATGATTTCAAAGGTAAAAACTTTGTTGCAGTATGAATACGGAAGTCCAGAGTGTAGGCAATAATTATGTTTCCGTTAGTATAGTAACAATATTTTATCCTCTTTCCCTCCTAGTACTTATTTGCCCCTTTTCATGGTTGGTACGGAAACCTGGGGTCCGTTTGGCAACCTAGTCACAATACATCCTACATATATATTTACCCTAAAAATACTTACGTATATGCTATGCCATGTAGCAGTAAATAAAATATCTAATAAGGATAAGGTAATCAAATGATACCCGAACTTGACAGGCCTATTAACTTTAAACATGGCGTGTACCTACTGGGACAGCGCCAAGCCCTCTGACTTACGTATATACTTATTTTACTGTAGCTTTTTTCTGGTACATCGGAAAAAATTGAAAATAATATATGTTGGGGTACTAAAAAGGTACTAAATATTTGCTATGTTGCTAATTATTAGTGTTGTCTAGAAGTATGTAAAAAAAAAATGGTCCAGACGTCCTGACGTCAGAATGTCTGGCCACTTAATTTGCTTTGTTTTTCCCAGTACATCGAGGTACTAATTATTTGAAGTCAGGTATCAAATAGTACCAAAAAGGTACTGTATTTTGGCATTTTCCAAACATCAAATATCTCTACTGGTCCAGGGGTCCTGACGTTTACGATAGTTTTGCAGCAAATAAACCTAATAAAATGCATGTGCGTTATGTAAACATACACATTAAGTCTTTTCAGTTCCAGAGTATCCAATGTTGATATTTAGCAGACGGTTTTATATGGATATCGGATACGCTTTGATGGATGCTGTAAACAGGATGGGTGATTTAAAGGGGGTAATGCACTGACAATGATCTGGTGACTGGTTGGAATTGAATTATCGGTGAGACCTTTTTGAACTTTCGAGGCGATTATTTCCGAAAATAGTCCTTTTACAAATACCTAATCGCTCATGATATTCCAAAGTATTAGGGTGAATGCGAAAAAATATTCTTCTTCATTTTACGCGTTCTGGAGGTAAACTTTTTTTTTCTGGTTCAGGGTTCCGTTGTCTACTGTCGATCGAGCCTAAAGAGGGTCCATTACAACTCGAACAGACACTTGTGTTTTTAAACTTGAGGGCTCCCCGCGCCGCTCACGCTGCGCTCTCAAAACGCGCGTTTGATCGAGCCTATAGTTCTTTGTACAGTCAGTTCAGGGTGCACAAACATTTGCGCAGATTTCTATTGTAAGAGCGTTAGACATGTTCAGATATTTTTGAGCACCGTGGCCGCTCTGATATATCTATCCAATGGTAACTGTAATAGAGGCTAGCTGCGACTCCACATCTAGGATACAGACAGACGTGTAAGGCCGTGGGTTTTTTGGCCGACGACCGGTGACCGACGCGTGTCCGCCGCCGACGACGTTCGAATGTTTTGTTCGCGAACGTTTGAGGGTGGTTTCTCCGACACGTCGTCGGGAGCGGGTAACCGCTGTCAGAGAAACGTGATACGCGTCGGTCGCCGGTCGCCGGCCAGAAAACCCACGGCCTTAGGAAATATGCAAACGCGAATTGGCGATGAGTGAGTGTGTGTGGTCTTTAACCCCTCAATATAAACCGAAGGCCTGAGATATCTGAAGACATTAATTTACATGCGCATAATCACACGACCAACTGTGACGTTATATCACGACTGACCCGGCGTATTCTACTCTGATTATCCCAATGCCTGCGACAGTCGCCAACAGATATAATGGAGCCGCCAGGAAGATCAGAAACATATCTCTTTATACCATCATCTCTTAAATGCTCCAGTTTAGGTTCGGTCTCTCAGTTTTTTAACCGACTTCAAAAAAAGGAGGAGGTTCTCAATTCGACAGATTTTTTTTTTTTTTTTTTTTTGTTGTATGTATGTTACCTGATATCTCCGAGAATAGTGAACCGATTCTAAAATTTCTTTTTGTGATCGAACGTGTATTACCCCGAGATGGTCCCATTGGCACCAAGTTGGGGTCTGATGATGGGATCCTGGAGAAATCGAGGGATCTCTTCAAATGTTATAGGTACATGTATGGCGCTTTTGGTAATTTTCATTCATTTACAAGAATTTGCATTCAGAAAGTAGGATTTGAGGAAACCAATGATGGAAACAAATCGGGAATCTTGGAGAAACCGGTTGAAGTCGGTTTTTTAAATTTTTAATTTGGTGATTATGACAGTTATTCTATGGAACTGACACAGATTCAGATTAGGTTCTAAACTGAATCGCATTGGTGGATCGGGATAGCCCCCAAGCCTCTATTGCTGTCGTTATAGTACATGTTCACATATTTTTGAGCATTGTGGTCTCTCCGGTACATTTGATGTCGCCTGTACCTATAAACCATCTAGAATACTAGGTATTTGAATGTTTCTGGAACTAAAAGAAATGATTACGTTCTTCGGAATTACGCAACGTGGGATTGAATCCGCACCTCCAGCTTTCTTGTTCTCATCTTTGATACCGTTACTACCCTACTCGATCATCGACGTAGTGCGGCGATTTTCTCTGAAGAGCGAATTGTTAATAACAAATGACATTATACATTCATTCCGAAAAACTCATTCATGAGCACTTCCCAAAATGTTGGTATGAAACGTTCATTTATTGTTACCAAAAATTAAAAAAGAATACTGATATCAAAACGGGAAAGTTCCACCGTTTTTGGGACATTTTGGGAAATGTGGTGGATCTTGATCAGCATCATGCATAGGTACTCTACTCTACATATCAGCCTACCAATTATTATCAATATCGAACATGTGATCCAAATGTACATAATTTTCGAGAAATGCGTACGAACCCGAGTTTGAACCCGAAACCTCCGGATCGAAAGTCGCCTTACCTTGCCAACGCTTGCCAACGCTTGTGTAAAAATAATTGCAGTGTGCGATAACAACCCAGTCGCAGAATTCGCGCGTGACTCATTTCATTCTTGCGGAGGCAATACCGGCTCTCGAGTTCACCGGGTTACGGTGATGTAAGCGACCCAGATGCCTAACCGGTTGCAAACAGCGGGTTGATACAGTAGACAATTAAACTAGTGGGCTGAGCTGGTTACTAACTAGCGCTAGCGGTAACGCGAGGCTTGCGTCCGAAGCTCCGAAGGAATCGAGTTCAGACCCTGGCTCCTGTGTCAATGAGATTTTCGGAACTATTAAGTACGTATTAAGAGATATAATTCATATATCGTAAGGAAAGTGAACCAATCACAATGGGCCTATTTTTCACTGTGGGTTGGAATGGAAGGGTAGATGTTAGTTCATAAAAACTATTGCATATTCAGATCTTGGCAGTGGGCGGGGCACATTGCGCGTAAAACCGATGGCCGTTGGGGCGGGAAGGTTCTCGAGTGGCGGACACGTACCGGAAGGCGCAGCGTGGGTAGGCCCCCCACAAGGTGGACTGATGACCTGGTGAAGGTCGCAGGAGTCCGCTGGATGCGGGTGGCACTGGACCGGTCATTGTGGCAATCTTTGGGGGAGGCCTATGTTCAGCAGTGGACGTCTTTCGGCTGACATGCTGATGATGATGATGATGATGATGATGATGATGATGATGATGATGATGATGATGATGATGATGATGATGATGATGATGATGATTCAGATCTTGGGATACGAATTACGTCTGTGCCACAACAGCATAAGTGTGGGGTACATTACATACCGCGGCCCCGTGTTTGTGGGCGGTTGCGAACCTAAGGGAGGCTTGATTTAACGTACCAGTACTAGCCAATGGATGGGTATGCAGCCAGTAAACAGCTTCCCGGGTTTCGACATGAAAAGCGGTAGTGGTTTCCGGATCTGAAATGGCCTCCCAGACTCCGCCGTTGCGAATAAGCAAAAGCACGTGTCTAGATTTCTAGAATGATTATATTTGATAGACACTTGAATGTGCCTACTCGACTCCGCGTAGTTCTCTTCATCTGAATTCGTGTCTGTCTAAAGTCTACATACCTACACATGTGATCTATGACCCCGTACGTCAAGCGTCTAAAATTACTGCTTAATAGCGTTATACCTAGACTCGAGGTAGACTGACACTGACCTATCCGACATCTTCCGTTTTGCAATGTAGACATAATTATCTTCGCACAGACAATATCAAAAGTACATTGTGTATTAAGGGTGGTAAATAAAAATTTGTAATTTTTGTACCGCCCGAGGCACACACAATGTTTTTCATCACACCTGTGAGGCAAAAAAAGTCAATAAAACAATATATTTTCGCAAAACTATTTTAAAATGGTCTAAATCATTTCTCAAAATCAGGGATGAAATCTAGTGCGGCTTAATGTTGTATGAAAATCCTTGACAGTCCTAGGGTGTAATGACGCTTCTACGGCGCGCAACGCGCATCGCCGCAGCGTATTGGCGCACTTACCGAACAGGTGTGATGAAAGCATGTTTACGATGTTGGTGGGTTTTATGTATATTTTCTAATAAGTTCTACAATACTTTTACAAATTTTCTAAGCGAAATTTCCATCGGAAAGATAGGAGACCTGAATGAATTGATTCATGGTTAGTCCATCTATTTTCGCAGTCGGGTGTAAAACCCTATAGTAGTGACACGCGTGACGAAGACGTGTATAATCAAGGCTTGGTCACGAAATAAAGTAGCCATTGCTGTATATTTTTTTTGTATGAGGCCATATGTTATTACGAAGAAGGGCTCTTTGCCTATCTTCTCGGACGCTGTGGTTGATATTTTTATCAATTTCTCCATAATTATGGACTTTTATTTAAATTCCTGGATTTAAGTAGTGTTTCTTCTTATTTTACGATTTGGGGTCATTTAGAATAGAATACACTTACTCACTGGCGCACCGACCCAAAGCGAGTCCTGGCCTCCGACACGAGTCGTCGCCACCGGTCCCGATCTTGCGCTGCTTCCCTCCAGTCTGTTTCCGTCAGCTCGCGCAAGTCCAACTCGACGACGTCGCTCCACCGGTACCTGGGACGCCCGACAGGTCTTCGCCCTAGTGGACGACCCAAGTATGCGCGTTTAGCACCCCGATCTTCCTCCATCCTTATGACGTGACCCAGCCAGCGGAGACGATGGGCTTTGGTTTGGCCAATTATATCGGGCTCGGGTATAAGATCTCTGATCTCGGCGTTTTTCCGGATTCTGAAGCTTCCGTCCTCTCTTCTCACCGGGCCCAAAATCTTGCGAAGGACCTTCCGCTCCGCCACTTGTATTTTGTGTTCTTCTTTAAGTGTTAGTGTCCAAGTCTCGCATCCATACATAAGTATCGGCCTTATGACTGTCTTGTAAATGCGTAGCTTGGTGTTTCGGCTTAGGATCTTGGACACTAACACTTTATGGAGGGCGGCACTGCACCGCAGCGTATTTTGGATGCGGATGTCTATCTCCTCATCTCGAGAGCAGGTGTCTGTGATGACGCAGCCCAAGTATTTAAATTTGGCCACCCCTTTGTACACGATACCTCCAGCATGAAGGTCCTCCCTTTTGACGCGTGCGTTTTTGTAGCGTTTCATGTGGAGGTATTCTGACTTCTCATGGCTAATACTTAGGCCCACCTTCTTCGCTTCAGCTTCCAAAACAACTGCAGACAACGAAACTTCTTCTCTGGTTTCTCCCAGCAATGCTAGATCGTCGGCATACCCAATCACCTTATGAACTCCATTCAAGTGCAGCCCGGTATCTAGCGTAAGCACTTTCCTTAGAGCATACTCCAGCACCAAATTAAAAAGCATAGGCGAAAGGGCATCGCCCTGCTTCAGGCCCGTGAGAACAGTAAAGTCATCCGAAAGCTCGTTATCGACTCTTACTCTCATTCTGCTCTCTTCGGTGGCCACTACGATCATGTCGATAAGTTTCTTAGGGACATTGTAATTCCTTAATATCGCATATAAGGCGCACCGGTCAATACTGTCGTAGGCTTTTTTGAAGTCAACAAACAGGACGTGAATGCTCTGAGCGTATTCCCATCTTTTCTCCATTAACTGTTTCAGACGGAAGATCTGATCTATAGTACTGCGATTACGACGGAACCCACACTGATAATCACCCAGGATTTGTTCCGCGTACGGTTCCAGTCGCTTAAGCAGCACATATGAAAAGACCTTGTACGCAGTAGGTAGCAGAGCAATTCCCCGATAGTTCGCACATCTCTTTTTGCAGCCTTTTTTATGGACTGGGCAGATGACACCAATGTTCCATTCTTGTGGCTGTTGCTGCGCATCCCAGACCTTCAGAAGAAGTGAGTACAGTTGCGATTGTACTTGCCCTCCGCCGTATTTCCAGATTTCGGATGATATGCCATCAATCCCTGGAGCCTTGTTGTTCTTAAGCCTCATTATCGCCTGACGAACCTCATCGAAGGACAACGGGTCTACCTCGCTTTGATTGTCACTGGCGGTGCACAAGATTGATTCACTCGGTGGGGGGCAGTTGAGTAACTGTTGGAAGTAGTTGCGCCACGCGTTCTTAATTTCAGCACTATCTGTTATTAGATTGCCCTCGTCGTCCTCCAAAAATTGGGTGGTGGGTCTATAGCCCTTCTTGATAGATTTCAGCTCCTGATAGAATTGCCTCGAATTGCCCGCCTTTATGAGCGTTTCTATTCCCCTGACTAGGTCATCCATATGCTGTCTTTTTGCATTTCTAATTACATTTTTTGCTTTTAGTCTAAGTTCCTTATGTTTATTAATCCACATTTCATTCTGTTCAGCTAATATTTTAAATTTTCTTTTTTCAGCTACGGCCTTCTCACAATCATTGTTCCACCATTTCCTTCCCCTTCTAATTTTCTTCCGGCCGAGGGTTTTCAATGCTACCTCTTTTACTAAATCTCTTGTCTTTGACCATGTAGCATCTATATTATCTTCTGATTCTAATTCTTGAAACCGGTTACTTAACTCTATTTGAAATTGCTGTCGAATTGTGTTGTCATTTAAACTGTATATATTTATGGGCTCTACATTATTCTTACACTGCTTTGGTAACCTGTTTAGTTTAGCTTTTACTTTGATACCAAGCATATAATGATCTGTGTCACAGTCAGCGCCTCTGTAAGATCTTACGTCTTGGATGGAACTTTTGCGCCTGTCGTCCACAAGAACGTGATCAATCTGGTTAACAATGTTCCCATCTGGGGACTTCCACGTGCCTTTGTAAATATCTTTGTGCGGGAACATTGTGCTCTTCACTACCATGGCCTTGGCTGTGGCAAAACTTACAAGCCTCAGGCCGTTGTCATTTGTAAGTTCGTGTTTGCTATACTTCCCTATTGTGGGTACAAAAATATCCTCGCGTCCCACTTTCGCATTAAAGTCACCAATTACCATTTTAGTATCGTAACTGGGTAGCTGATCGTACACATTTTCTAATTGCTCGTAAAATTCATCTTTAGCATCCTCATCAGCCACTTCAGTTGGGGCGTAGGCGTTTATGATTGAGATATTGAAGAATCGGCTTTTAATGCGAAGATTTAGAATAGAATAGAATAGAAATTATTTTATTCGCAACATACACATACCAACATAAAAATCACAATTACAGAAACGAAAAATAATTATACAGATAGGTAAAACGTGTATGCTACGAAATGGCCTCATCTCAGCATGTTGCTAGCGGGTGCCAGCGCTGGTCTTCCGATGAGGCCATCACGTGAACATTTTCACGGCAGGTAACAACACAGCACAATACAAATAAACAATAATAATTACAATTAAAAACCCAGACGTAACACAGCAAACAAAAATAATATATGGGGCCGGCCCTGTCATGGCCGTGCATTTAGTTTTCCAATGGGTCTTAACTAAATTACAATAGCGATATTATAATAAACTGTGAATCTCGTGTCTACAATTTTTATTAATTATTTCAAGACTAACATTGTTGAAATCGTCTCGGAAGTTCGTACTTTTTTAGGCGTAAAAGTTCATCATTAAGCATTATCTGAAGTTATTTTGACTTTTCAGCGAATGGTTTTGGATATTAGATTGTTAAACATAAAACAGAAGAATCAATTTACAGTCCCATGGCTGTTAGAACTACATGGGACTGTTGCGTAACAGTTGACACTGATTTTACGATGGCTACTTTATTTCGTGAACAAGCTTTACGATTTTCCAATGTCATAGAATTCACGTTTCTTGATTCCAGGTGCAGACATGTCCTTCCAAGGCGAGTACGCGGCGTCCGTCCTGGGGCTGGGCGGCGACGCGGCCCGCTCGGAGCCGGCTGCGTCCCCTCGCCCGGCGTCACGCGCGCTGTACCCGCCCGACGCGCCGGCGCCGCCGCCCAAGCCCGCCGTCCGTCCGGAGAAGGACGCCAAGTTTAGCAATGTGAGTACTCTTCAATAACCGTGGGACTGCCGCAGCTAAACGACAAAAGAACAGCAGTGTTATTCACTAAGGAAACCGACTTGCTGTCACCGCTGTGTCAGCGCTGCGGCAGCGTCGAGCCTAAAAATGGTATTCACTAATGTACTAAACGACACTAGTGCTCGGCGACGAATGCGGCGTGAGCTGGAACTACACTGCGTCGAGAGTTTGACGTTTAATGTACGAACTTCGTATTCTCTAACGAAAAACAGCGACGAACTCGCCCTCAACCTCGCTCACAGCCTCGATTCCTTATGTCAAATAAAACAGCTAGGATTTTAGACAAATCTGTCTCGACGTCGAGCTCGTTGACGAACGCAGTGTCGAATGTGTGAATAAGAGAATAGCATAGCAGCTGGGTCAAACGCAAACCCATGTTCGGAGTCTTTCCGGAGGACAATCCAAAAGTTAAGGCCTATAAAGCTTGATTTCTTATGAAAGCCTTATCTTCATTAAGACGTACTCCTTCTTCATTGCGTTGTATGATAAAAATCATGACTACCTAGAATAGAATAGAATTTATTTATTTGGTGTAAAAAGATAAACTTAAATTAAAATACATCTTAAATTAAAAACAACACCAAAATGGATGCCACTCAGCATATGCCGCTAGCTAAAGTTTTGGCCATGGCGCTGGTTTTCAGGGCAACCAGAATACATGGTAGGTCCTGTCCTGTTCACAGGCTGTTAACTATCGACCACAGGAAAGAAAAAGTGCGTGTTCAGCTGAACTGTATAGTCCCTCTTTCCTGTGGCTAATAGTAAGCAACTGGTAGAAGTGTAGTCGTGATTTTTATCGTACAATTCAATAGGAAAGGAGTGCCTTTAAATGTAAATAAGGGCTTAATAAGAAAATTAACTCTCATAGCCCTTTAATTTTTAAAATGTTACCGAAAAGACACATAACATGATTTTGAGTTTAACCCAGCTGGCGTCGTGTCACGCTCGCGGTCCGTCAACGTATTGTTGGTCCGTGAAACGCAAAGACGCGCCGCACACGCACCGCACACGCGCCGTACACGCCCTGCTCACACCAGAGTGGAGACACTGTCTCATAGATGACTGTCGTAGACGCTAGAGACATCTGTAATCTATGTCCATCTATTTCGGGCACTTGCTTTTGCGCAGAGGTGATAACATCTACAAACAGTACAAACTAAGTCAATAGATGTCGGTATAAAATCAGTATATATTTTTTAAACAAAAATATTTAAAACTGTGTTTATATTTTATTACATAAATTTTATTGACATGTGAAGGAATTTAAATTGTTCAAACTATAGGTATTTTTTGGCCGTGTGGTGACGGCAGTGACCATACATTTGTCACCACCCCAACTCCTCCTGCAGGTGTCGTAAGAGTCGACTAAGGGATTGAAGTGTCACTGACCATGATTTGATACAAGATTGATGATGGGCAGCAGCGTCATCATAGTGGACACATTACTGCGATCGCCAATCCGCTTGCGTGACGATTATGAGCATTTATCTCCTAATGCCTCCATACGCATAATTAAAAGGAGAGGCCTACGTCCAACAGTGGACTATCATAGGCTGATGATGATGATGTTGATGATAGGTATTTTTCCACTGACAACACTTGCGTGACTGCAGAGGCGGGTGCCTGGTATGCTTACTTTACTCATTGATGCAAACTTTAAGTAAACTTAAATTAAAAAGTCTACTTTCTTGTCATGTCTCAATATCATGATTCTTTTTATAGTAGGTATTTAGGTATATTTATCGCAGATCTATGCTTGTTATTTTAAGATGCAATAAAAAGTTATTGTATTGTAACAACCGCTCAGTATCATCACTGTTTCATAAAAGTGTAATATATTCACACACAAATAGACAGTTTGTTCCAGACTTAATTCAAAGATGGCGCTGTCAAATAGGTTTCCATAAAATGCGCCAAGAAGGCACTCTTTACCTATATCCTTAATTTACTCTTTGACTCACATCCTGCTTGTGATATGCGCTTATTTGACAGACCCTATAAATTTTGTTACCACAGAGTCCTACATAACTGAAAAAGATACCTCGACGGGCTAAAATCTAACATTTTCCTGCTTAATTCTGTATTACAATTTTATTCTGCATCCTGCTAAATAAATCTCTCTTTAGCCATTAATCTAATAGTGTTACGATGTAATAACTCTACTGCTACTCAAACCCTGCACCGGACTGATTCTGTAACAGATTTACGACTCCCGGCCATATAAATCAAACATAGTACTCATATATTATGTACAGTCCGCAACGTTGTAGCCATAATGTCGCTTGACTGCTGTGTCAAAACCGAGCCTGAAATTGGGCACCTAAAGGCAGTAGTCTCACCGCGAGCGAGTAAGCGATGAGCTATCGGCCCTAGAAACGAACAGGTAAAAATATAATGAAATAAAAAATAAAAATACAATTAAAATAGAAGACAAGCAATGCTTCAATAATCAAAGTGTCAATTTAGTCAAAATTGGTAAAAAAATACATTAAATTTAGTACTAGATACTCTAGATAGTACAAATCAAAAATACAGGGTGTTTGTTATGTCGTTAGCCAAATTTGGATATGTCATTCGCGATCACCAGTACACAACATTTTTGAAAAAAAGTGACACTTTTTTTTAGTTTTTTTTCCCGTTTTTTATCCGGCAAAAACATAATTTGTGGTCACTAAGCAAGTTTGTTTCAATCCGTGCGATTCGATGGCAGACAAAAGGGTAGCAGGTTTGAGTAGTCAAGTCTTAGCCAATCAGGAGTTCATCACAAGCACCGATCAGCCGACGTCACTCACCCCACCATCGGCACTAAACAATGAATAAAATGTCCTAACTACATGCACACACGATTGTTATTTGATTAAAACTGCCCAAGCGCATACCTGCCTGTACCTGCTCGTCGTCATCAACAATTCAATTTGCTTAGAGAGTGCATTAGAATCGATATCTCTAAACCAGTACGCGTTTGTATGACGGAACATTTAAGTTACTCCGTTCTTGAGGTCAAATTATGCTGGCTCGGCTGATCGCAAGATGCCATGTGCCATTTGTACAGCACTCTGTAAACAAAGAAGGAGTGCGCTTGCGTGAACGCGCTTGAGTCAAACTACCCTCAGATCGGCGCGCAACTCAAAATACCCTCATTATTAGTACTGTATGCGATACACTGATAATGCTGTCTCGTGGGATTTACCTGCAAGTTAAGCTCCACCTCCATTCCCCACCACGCGTAGGAAACTTGTTACGTACGTTATAACGCATTGAATTAGTTACCTTATGCGGGTTAATTAAAGTTGCAAACTCAAACACCCTTTCCAATCTGATTTGGCAGTTATGAGACGGTGGGGCAGTACGCAAAGTAAGCAAGTGATCATAGTGACCAAACATTCGTTAGATAATGGGATTTAAAAAAAATCTATAACAAAAAGGATAATGAAAAACGGATTATTTTTGTTTTACCTAATATTTTTTTACGCCTTTACCCAACACATATTGCAATATGGCTAATGATATAAAAAACACCCTGTATAATGTCAATAATAATAAAATAAATAAAATAAAAATAGCCTTTATTCTACCATAAATAATTTCAGATATTAGTATCACGCATTTTCATCACATTTTCCAAGCGTATTTTAGCATTTACATTACATTAAAAATAAATAATTAAATTTCTTTAACAATTCAATAAAATTTAAGATTTCAATTAAATTAAATAAGTTAAAATTTGTGCTTTATAATTTCCTACTTATCTCTATTTATGGAAGTCGCCTCGGTGGCGTAGGCCTCCCCCAATCTCCTCCATTCGCTCCTATCCATAGCTTGTCTTCTCCATGTCGGTCCACATTTTTCTCGCATAATGTCTTCCCAGCGTTTCCGTGGTCTGCCCCTTTTTCGTTTCCCATCTCTTGGTATCCAATCTGTCAGCCTTTTTGTCCACCTATTGTTATCCATTCTGCATACATGTCCAGCCCATTGCCACTTTAAAGTTCTTATTTTTTCTATTATGTCGGTGACTCCTGACCTCTTTTTTATTATTTGGTTCTTCACTCTGTCTGATAATTTTATACCTAGCATACTTCTCTCCATTTTTCTTTGGTGTATAGCTAATTTGGCTTCATCTTGTTTTCTCAAGGACCACGTTTGGCAACCGTATGTAAGACAGGGTAATATTACTATGTTGTATAATTTACTTTGATATTCATGTTTATTTCTTTGTTTTTCATAATCTCTTTGAGACTCCAGTACCTCTTCCAAGACATGGCGATTCTTCTATTTATCTCTTTTCCTGTTAGTTCTTTGAATGAGATAGATTGTCCAAGGTAACAATACTCTTCAACGTACTCGATTCGTTCCTCGTTTACTGTTATAGTTTCTTGAACACCATTTGTGACTATTTTTGTTTTTGATGGGTTGAGTGTTAGTCCAACGTGTTTACTTTCTCGCGCTAGATCATTAAGCATATTTTCTAGTTCGGTTGCTTCTTCTGCAAACACTGCGATGTCATCCGCAAACCTCAAATGACTCAAAGTTGCTCCGTCTATTTGGATTCCTCTGTTTGTCCAGTCTATGTTCCTAAAGATTGTTTCCAGAACCGCAGAGAACAATTTTGGTGATAATGGATCCCCTTGTCTTACGCCTTTTTTGATTGAAAATTCAGGTCCATCTTTTTCCAAGCGTATTTTAGCTGAGCTTTGGGTATAAACATTGTGCAGAATCTTGACATATTTTTTATTGACACCTTGCTGTAGTAGTGATTTCCATATGGCGGTATGTTCGAGAGAATCAAAAGCCTTTGTGAAGTCTATAAATCCAATGTACACGATTCTGTCATATTCTTTTGCTTTCTCTATTAGCTGCGATACTACGTGTATGTGGTCAATGGTTGAAAACTTCTTCCGAAATCCAGCTTGTTCAGGTGGTTGGTTTTCGTCTAGGAGTTTCTCCATTCGGTTTAGTAGCACTTTTGAGAACACTTTGTATAGGTTGGACATCAGACTAATCGGCCTGTAGTTATTTAAATTATTTCTGTCGCCCTTCTTATGTAGTAAGATGGTGGTAGATTTTGACCATTGGTACGGTGTCGTTTCTTGTTCAAGAACATTGTTGAAAACAAATTGTAATGAGCGTTGAAGAGGTTCAGAAACCGATTTTAATAGTTCATTTGTAATATTATCTTCTCCGGGAGTTTTGTTATTTTTCTGTGTTTTAATTGCAAACGCTATTTCTGATGTTAATATTTTTGGACATGTTTCCTCATTTATGTATTTGTCCTGATCTATACAACTATCTAAGCTTGGACAGTTATTCGAAGAGTACAAGTCTTCATAGAAACTTGTTGCTTCATTCAAAATGCTTAAGCGGTTGGAAATAGTTTTTCTGTTCTTATCTATAAGGTTGATTGTCCATTTTGATGACGCGTTTAATTCTTTGAACGCTGTTTTTATAGCCCTTGATTGTTCTATATGTTTTTCAAATGTATTTTTTCTGTGTTTGTTTTTCTCTAGAGTGATTTGTCTATTTATCTGTTTGCTAATATGGGTTATTTTGTTTTTTATTTCTTTCGTTCGAATTTGTTTGTATAATTCCTTTCTTTCTTCAAGCAGCATTTGTGTTTCTGTATTAATATTTTCCTTTAGATTTTTTCTCGCTGTAGGAATATTTTGTATTAGTTTTCCATTTTTTTTTTCAAATATGTTATATTGGGATTGTACATCGTTTGGTATTTTCACGGCTTCGTCAAACTCTCTTTCGATGTTTTGCCCACTATCTGTGGTAAGTATTGGTAGGTTACGAGCATAATTTTTTAAAGGTTTAACAGGGTTTTTCCTTATTTGTTTTCCTGTGTAGAATTTGCATCGTATCATTCTGTGGTCTGTGTTAAAATTTAGGCAATTAATGATATCAAAGTTGTGTACTTCTTTAGGATGGTTGGTAAGTATATAATCTATTTCGTTAAAATGTTTTCCATTTGGTGATCTCCACGTCCACTTGTTGTCGTGTTTTAATTTAAATTGGGTATTGGCAAAGGTATAATTTCCCTCTAAGGCGAATTCTACTAGTCTTTGGCCGTGTTTTGACCTCTTACCAAATGAATATCGTCCAAATGCTACTGTTTCCCCATCACCCGCAGTTCCAATTTGTGCATTTAAGTCGCCCATGATTACGAGGCGTTTTGTGGTAATACTTTCTATGGCTACATCTAGTGTTTCGTAGAATCTATCCAGTTCATCGTCTTTGCTCGACTCTGTTGGTGCATATACTTGGACTATAGTTAGCTCTTTTTTTGGCGACAGTTTGAGTTCTAAGCTTGCTATTCGATCAGAGTGGCCTTTGAAACCTATTATGCAGTCTTTTAAGTGTTTCTTGACGATGAACCCAACACCATGGTTTCCATTAGTTCCCGTGGTATGATATAAAATAAAATCATTATATTCTTCAAGGCCTTCATAGCTTCTCCGAGTTTCACATAGCCCTATGACATCCCATTTTATGTCTTTAATTGCATAGTTAAGTTCTATCACTCTGGAGTCATCAAGAAGCGTTCTGACATTCAAGCTTGCAATGTATATATGTTGATACCTTTTCTTGTGGCTTTGATTAGTATTAAGGGGGGTTTGGTCATTTACCTCCATTGAAATGCCGGGGACCAGCCAGCTTGGAGGGGTTTGAGGTAGAGGGAGGCGTGCGTATTGCTATTCGGAATTTGACGGAATTCGGTGTGGCGTTGTTTTATTTATATATGAAGAAATATCGTATGTTTTGTTTTTCTTCGGTATCTGATTCGACTTATTTTTGGATATCATTTTGTCTTTTCCCGAAATATCAGGTGATTCCGACAAGTTTCTTTTGTGTGTTTTCCGATTTCCGTCCGTATTTGAGCGTTTTGTATTGTCCTCTTTTAGTGTAACTATTTTATCATATCGGAGTACCACTCTCTTGCCTTGATCCCGCTGTCTTGCTAGTTCCTCTTGCAGGTCTTTCCTTTTCTGCAAGACACTCGGAGGATAGTCCTCTTTAATGTACATGCCAGTTTCTTGTAAGGATCGTCTTGCCTTCAGAATTTCGATTTTACGTCCTACGGTCGTCAATGTTATTACGATGGGCCTCAATCTGTTGTCATTTGCCCTCCCCAATCTTCGTACTTCTTCAATTTCGTTATACGGACAATCGACGTTCAGTTTCTCCTTAAAGATGTTCACTATCAACTTTTGTAGGCTCTCGTAGCTATGCTCAGTTTCGTTCACTCCAAATAAGATTATATTTTTCTTTCGAACTTGTCTTTCTAATTGATTTATAGTAATTTGCTGCTGTTCTATTTTACAACTGAGTTCAGCCGTTTTTGATTCCATTCGCTCAAACTTTTCATCAATGTTAGTGTTTATCTTCGTCGTGATGTTTTCCTCCATGGTATTAATTTTCTCTTTCTGTTCGGCCAAATCTAATTGAATTCTTCTCAAAATACCCATCAGTTCCGAACCTTCACCCATTTTTTGTTCTATTTTACTTCTTTCCTTCTTTTATCTTATTTTTTTTTTACCGCACGTAGGTGAAACAGCGGCAAAAAGTAGTTGTAAAAAAAAATAAAAAAAGAATGAAATAATACTAAACAAAAAAAAAAAAAATATTAGCTCCGTAGGATTTGAACCCTCGACCACAACGATGAAACAATTTATTTTGGTCCGACGTTCTCCGTCTGAGCTATGGAGTGACTCAACTAGTACGACGAAATTTGTGATTTGTTGGTAGTCTTTATGAAACTAGTGACGGGTAAACTGGTAACATTCAATAGAGGTACCCGCCACTAGAGAAATATTCACATAAATAATTGTTTTGCACTTTTCTAGATATAAGTTTTTTCCTATGAGATATGTTGCTGTTAGAGTTCAAACACTATGAGTAAGTCACTTTTCTATGTAGCACCGTTCACTGTGTTTATTTTGTAGTAATATTTCGTTATCAGTATGTCACTATATACCAACACATTTTGTTTCTTTCCGGAATCTTTATTTCTAGATAACAATGTCACTACACAATCGCACACTAATACTTCCGTTTACAGTCGATATAGTGTGGTTTTCGCACTTAATCCTTTTTGAAATAATTTTAAACAAAGAGCCTATGTTTACAGTGACAGCAGCGCCATCTAATAATGTCAATAATACAATAGCAATAAAAATAATAATTGAAATAAATTACAGAAAAATGAGTCAAGCTGCAATATTATCATTAGTGCGTATCAATGTCAATTATAGAAAAAAATATATAATAATGAATGTCAAAAAAATTTGTCCATAATTTATTTTATCTACATCCATATCATAAGTTGTCTACAATATGTTTAGCGGCGGTAAGCAAATAGCCTACTTTAAGAAATCTGTATCTGTGGTTGTATCATAATTTTTACTTTACGATATCGGCAACCGATATCTTAATCACAATTAAATTTCGAACATTCTGTTAAAAAGAAAAATCGCATTTTAATTTCGATTATCGAATTAATCGATTTGTAATTTCATTCACATTAAAATTCATATTCCATACATTCTTTTAAATCTCGAATATTGAGAATCGATTTGAGAATCGATATCGACTCAAGACCTTACCTGGTCTATGAATAAAAAAAACTAATATCAGTCATTTGTTTTGTTTGAATTGTTTCAAACATTTTTGGACTGTTGACTTGAAAGTTAAATATTATCGAGTTCGTTGTGAAATATTTACACTGAAAAATGAGTTATGACGACGAAGACAGTGATGATGAAATGTGTGAAACACCACCAGAAATCCGGGACGCCGCTACAACCGTGACCAATAATTTGCTGCCACAAAAATAAACATATTGTAGAAAACTTATTATTATATGCATGTAGATAAAGTTATGTATGCAACTGTTCATAATTAGGCATTAATACACGAGTGTTTTTTTATGAAACGAGCCGAAGGCGAGTTTCATAATAGGATAACACGAGTGTTTTAATGCCTAATTATGAACAGTTGCATCTTATTATGAACCAGTCACATAAAATACTATTGTTATTTGCATGTAGGTATTTATGATTCTGCGATATTTACAGTTAACCGCTTAGCGAGTAACTATAAACATCGCCGTGTCTCTTTTGCTCGAAAGCGCGTATCTTTTATTCGTATCTATAACCGATAGCTCAACGCTTACTCGTCCGCGGTGGGATTAGTGTCAAAATGTGCTTGTAACAATAAAACACGCTGAACTGAATTATCACGCTGACATTTGATTTTGCATTCTTATTGTCGTACTCGTACAAACAGCAACACTTCTAACGGACCATTAAAGACAGAGCAGAGAGAAAATGAAAGAGATAAATATATTTATATTATGTCAACTTCAAATTAAATAATACACGGGAATGTTTATTGTTCGCACTGTTCGCAACTTGGTCGAATAATACAAATCGGGTTCCGAAAGCTTATGAGACTGGTATCACGACTTCGGCCGAACTCTGCTGACCAATGGGGCGGGTTAACCAATGATCGCTCGCGGTTTCTTCAGAAGGTGACATTACCATGGTTACGTAATAACAAAAACGTTTAACCAATGATTGATTGCAATTTTTCCGGAAGCTGACGTTACTATAGTTACGTTATATATAACATCCGCTTTAGTCCTGGAGACGTCAATCTAACTTCAGAGCCGGTAATTTGACTGCTAAGCTGCTATGTAGAAATTTTCGTTCATTTTCCTTTCAACGGCTGTCACTGTCAGATATTTTTTCAACGTTAGAATTTCAGCCAGAAACTACCTATCAAGTCTCTATTAAACGTTTGTATGGCTACTGACAGATTAAAGGATTATATATTTCCACAAAGGTTACATAAGTATTCAACTAACGTCAACTAAGAGATGTGATGAATTATAATAAAGACAGCAATAGCATTTGTCTCTGTCAATGAAAAAAATAATTTAAAATTGCCCGATAACATGGCCATTTCCACAAAGGTTACATAAGTATTCAACTAACGTCAACTAAGAGATGTGATGAATTATAATAAAGACAGCAATAGCATTTGTCTCTGTCAATGAAAAAAATAATTTAAAATTGCCCGATAACATAGCCATTTGTAAAAATATCTTGACTTGAAAAAATACCTCGCCTATTAATGTCAGATAAATCATGGCATCCGATTTGAAGAAACCATAATTAAACTACTAAACGGTTTTAGACAAATCTATGAAGAACTGTCGTTATCCAGTTTCCACTAGGAACAACGACATCTAGCGTCTATATTAGAAAATGAGTAAAACAAATGGTTTTAAACAAAGATTATATTTACTTTTACTTTAAATGATAACGTTCGATACAATGAGCTCCGCTACATTTTTCACACCGCACAGATAACATAGCATAGACAAGAAAAAAGAAAAATAATAAAACTACTGAACCAAATCAAGGTTACCAACCGTATTACCATATTACATTGCTTTGTACCAACACCCCCGCTCAATGTAATACATACTAAGAAAAGAAAAACTTAAAAAACACTCACTTTTCATATAAGCCACAATTTTTTGTAAACTTTGACAACAAATTCTTACTTAATGCCTTAGTAAACATATCGGCAGTCTGATCCTCAGACTTTATGTATTTTAACATTAATTTGCCCTTTTTAATTAACTCTTTAACATAATGAAATCGGATATATATGTGTTTCAGTCGCTTTACACTATCAGTATTAGCAGCCATTATGGCACTTTGGCTGTCACTAAGCATCACAACTGGACACACATTATCAAAATCGAAATTTCTTAATAAATTGATTAGCCAACAAGCTTCACTTGCCGCCATGCTAATGGCAACATATTCAGACTGTGTAGATGACAAACTTACACTAGCCTGTTTCTTTGAGCACCAGCTGATTAAACAATTAGAAAACATGAAACAATAACCAGTGGTTGACTTACGGTCTTTCAAATCTCCCCCCCAATTGGCATCACAATAACCTACCAACATATCATTATTACATTTAAATATCAGAGAATAATGAACTGTATGTTTTATGTACCTTAGTACTCGTTTTAGGGCAGTTAACAGATTATTATTGGCATTATTTTGATATCTACTTAATATTGACACAGCAATACAAATATCCGGTCTTGTTCCTAATGCTGCATAAGACAAACTTCCTATAATTTTTCTACATTTCTTTTCAATATTTTTGTCAGGCACGCTATCATTATTTTCTTCTAATATTTTTGCATTGAAATTCAAATCCATAGGGGTAGCCATTTCTTTACAGTCTTGCATTTTATAAGTTTCTAAAACATGTTCAAGATATTCTTTTTGACTCAATTTAGTAACACCATTTTTTAAATCCTGTTTTACATGTATACCTAGAAAGTTAGACACTAATCCTAAATCTTTCATTTTGAATTCTTTGTTCAGCATTGACTTAAGGTCACATATTTCAGTATTGTCATTTCCAAAGATTAATAAATCATCAACATATAATAACAAATATGTTTTTGTGTTTCCAGTACTTTTTATATACAAGCAAGAGTCACTTAGAGACCTTACAAAACCTTGCTTAGTTATTACAGAATTAAACTTGTCATTCCAGTATTTTGGTGATTTTTTTAAACCATACAGAGATTTCTTTAGTTTAACTACATTTTTATCACCAGTATAGGCACCTTCTGGTAATTCTAAGTACACAGTTTCATCAATATTTCCATATAGGAATGCACCTGTTACATCCATTTGGTAAATAGGTAAGTTCAACTTAGTAGCTATGCACACAAATAATCTAAAGGTGGACAAATTTGCTACTGGTGCATATATTTCACATAAATTCATCATATCACTTTGTTCAAAGCCCCTAGCTACCAACCTAGCTTTGTACTGATTACTACCACTAGAGTTTTTTATTTTAAATACCCACTTACTACTTACAGGCTTTCACCAACAGACTTTCACCAACAGGCTTCTCACAGAACTCCCAGGTATTATTTTCTTTCAGGGTATCCAGTTCTCTTTGTACCGCTTCTTGCCATCTACCAGCATCCTGCCTGCGCATAGCTTCTTGATATGTTTTAGGTTCACTTTCTGAGGTAGCAACATGATGATAAGCATAAAATGAAGTCTGTTTCCTCTCGCGAGTACTTTTCTGACGTGGTGTTATGTTGTCATCACTTTCATCACTTGATCCCTCATCGCTAGTGCATGGCACATATAAACTTCCATCACTCACTATTGTGCCCACAGATTCATCTAGACTTTCCTCAGGTAATCCAGGTTGTTGCTCACTTTCACTAGAAACCACTTGCTGGATACTATCACTGGATTTACCCGGTTTTGGCGTGTCTTCTTCAGGTCTTGGAGGCTCAATACATTGTTCTAGTGTATCTGTGTCATAGTCTAGCAAAACACTATGTTCATTCTCTTTTTGACTTCTGTCAATGAACACAACATCCCTTTTAGTCTCAACAATGTTGTTCTCTGAGAAAAACACTCTGTAACCTTTAACGTCTTCTCCATAACCAACCATTATTCCTTTTCTGCTTTTGAGTCCCACTTTCTCCTTTTCTCCTTCGGGATATGGACATAAACAGGCGTACCAAACACTCTTAATTCATTAATATCATATTTTTTCTTTGTCCATGTCTCATAAGGAGTTTTTCCAACTTCATTGCTATTACCAGTTCTGTTCAGTACAAAGGCTGCAGTCTTGACAGCTTCTGCCCACAGCTTCTTTGGTAAATGTTCTGCACACAACATAGTTCTAGCGGCTTCAGATAATGTCCTTATTTCTCGCTCAGATTTTCCATTTTGTTCAGCGGTATATGGTACTGTTTTTTGATGTATAATACCATGCTTGGAAAAAAGATTTTGGACATCTTTGTTACAGAATTCTGTCCCATTATCTGATCTGAAGTAAAGCACTTTATTGTTTGTGATATTCTCAGCTTTGTTTATAAAGTTTTCAATACATTTCTTCACTTCATCTTTCCCTTTAATGCAGTACACAGTCCTGAAATTCGAGTAGTCGTCTTTCAGTATAAGATAATATCGGGAACCTCCCACAGACGGTACCTCCATAGGCCCACATGTGTCAGCATGTATAAGTTCACATGGCCTAGTTGTCTTGGTTTCGCTTGCGCTGAATGGTAAACGATGAATCTTGCCCTCCAAACAGCTCTCACATTTTATATCCGTGTCATCTGTCACTGTGATATTGTTATTATTTAGCACCATTTTAACCTGACGCATGTTTTGATGTGCTAATCGTTGATGCCATTCTTTTAAATTTGGTTGCACAAGAGCCACATTTGCTGTTCCTTGTTTGTAACGCACTTCCAAGAAACACATGTCTCCATTACGATAAGCCACTGCACACAGTTTATTCTGTTTATAGATTTTGCAAGCTTTATTGTCCGTGACCAACACATAACCTCGATCGGTTACACGATTGGAAGATAGTAAGTTTGTTTTCAATTCCGGCACGAATAAAACATTGTTTATGGTGGTATCTACCCATTCGTGGCCGTCATAGACTTGCAGCGCCACCTGTCCACAACCAAACGCACTACACACGTTACCATCACCTACGAGAACAGATTCGGATAACTCTGTAAATGTCGTAAACAGACTACGATTACAGCACATATTCCGATTCGCACCCGAGTCCACAAGCCACTTTTTATTTTGAAAATGTTCACTAGAGCTCACAGCTACAAATGCGTTATTGTCTTTATCTTTATTTTTTCGAAACCAACACTCGCTTTTTAAATGTCCCGATTTCTTGCAATAATAACACTTTTTACCCGACTGATTTGCACTTTCCGAATTATTGTTTCGCTTGCTACGGCATTCACTTTGAAAATGTCCCACTTTATTACACCTATAGCACTTTATTTCCTTCTTTTCAATTTTCTTAGCAACAAAAGCTGATGATTGCGACGATTCCCCTCTGTCTTTCAGTCTCTCCTCTTCTATTAACAATCTTGCTACAAGATTATCATAAGTTTGTTTATCATCCGACGCCGATTCCCACGCCGATACGAAGTGCTTATAACATTCTGGAAGTGACATCAGTACTTTTGTGATAACAAATTTTTCGGAAATATCTTCTCCCATCTGTTTTAGTTGATTTTTCAAATCTTCAATTTTAGATAGAAATGTGGACATCTCTGTTCCCTCTTCGTACTTGTATTGAAAGAATCGCTGTTGCACTATATGTATACTTGTTTCTGACTTTTGTTCATACACACTAGCCAATTTCTTCCACATTTCCGCGGCTGTAGTACAAGTTAAAATATGCATCATTGCATTTTCTGACATTCGAGTTACAAGCCATGTTTGTGCTTTCGCGTCTTGTTTTTCCCATTTTGCTATTTCAGTTGCGGCTTCCGGCTTGACCTTGATGCCTTGCACAACTTCTAGTAGGTCATGACTTCGTAACAAAATCATTGATTGGAATTTCCATACATTCCAATTAGACGCTCCCTCTAATTTGATATGGTTCCCATTCACTTTATTATCTTCCATTATGTTTTTCTAACTTCCTGCTCGTCCTTTCCTTGCTTCATAAGTATTTTATTTCTTACTGCCGACTCAACCACAAAATGGCCGAAATGCACGCTTCGTGTACACCGGTACCGACAATAATTTTCTTCGACGAAACAGTCTCCGACCCAATTGTTTTACTGTATTTTATAGGATTATGTGCCTGGACCCATAACCTATTAGAAAATGAGTAAAACAAATGGTTTTAAACAAAGATTATATTTACTTTTACTTTAAATGATAACGTTCGATACAATGAGCTCCGCTACATTTTTCACACCGCACAGATAACATAGCATAGACAAGAAAAAAGAAAAATAATAAAACTACTGAACCAAATCAGGGTTACCAACCGTATTACCATATTACATTGCTTTGTACCAACAGTCTAATCATGGCCGATAGCTAATTCTTAATTTTCGTAAACGAAGGAATTTTTATTATGTCAACTAGTTTTCAAATACTGAAATTTAGACGCAACAAATATTCGATGACATATCATCGGGGACCATCGGAAATGTCGCGATCGTGCCTACTAACGTAAAATACCGAACCCATAATATTACACGACCAAATTGCATACTTTGCCAAGTGGCTCAACATTCCTATGTAACTGACATGTGACTGTAAGTGTGATTCTCTTTCATGCAATATTTCCAGTTTCTGAAGTGTATACCTAGCTGTGTTGCTGTTTGTACATAAAAAACGCTTTTGACATCCATGGTTGATGTACGCTCTTTATTGGTACGATCCGTATTACCTTTCGTTTGTCGGTTATATGGCGACTGAAAAATTGTAACTTATGTAAATACATAAGTTACAATTTTTCTTGTACATATGTACTTGTACTTAACATTTTAATGAGCATAACGTGCATTCGTGCAATGCATCACTTCGCCATTTCGTAATGACGTATCCTTTACCCGTTACGGCCGTTACATTATATCCTTTGGCGTTAAGCGTTTAGTACCTTCAGACGTTTACATACCAGAAGCCATAGCAGAAGATGCCGTAGATGCTGGCAGCAAGACCTCGCTGTAACCCTAAGTATGTATTGGGTCGGGTTACAGCGAGGCATGTTCTTGCCATAGAGACAAATTGTGAGTCGACTTGGATGGCTTTTTGTAGACGCTATCTAATTATTCCACAACTCTTCCCGTGGGTATCGTAAGCGTCGTCTAAGGCACTGGTCTCACCTCGAGCTACTAAGTTATGAACTATCGGCTATAAACACGAACAAAAGATGCGCACTCCCGTGTAAATAAAAGAGACACGGCGATGCTCGCCCATCTATCAGCTATTACCGCCGGGCGAGTATCGCCGTGTCTTGTTTATTTACACGAGAGTGCGCATCTTTTGTTAAGGGATTGAAGAGATGGATATTCTTTTATAGAAGATAAGCCAGGCTGGGCAAGCGGGTTGGCGTTCACAGTAGTGTGTCTACTATGATGATGCTGCTGCCCATCATCGTAGCACTATGGGCATTTACCACCTAATCTGCGTAGTTATGCGTAGTTAATAGGAGAGGCCTACATCCAGCAGTGAACTGAGATAGGGTGATGATGTGATCTAATAATCTGCATTTAAATTTCAGCAACGGTTTCCCGCGAACAACGCAACGACGAACGGCACGACGGAAGAAGAGGGTGTTTTGGACCTTCGCGCGCGGGATCCGTCCGTTATCTCCGTGGGGTCCCAGCACTCGGGCGCTTCTGAGACTGCGGGATATCTTGATGCTGTGAGGTGAGTCTTCTTACAGGGTTAGAGGGTTCTTATAAGCTTTTTACATTGTTCGGTCTGAACCGTATCGATATGACACCATGGTTGCCGTTGTATTTGGTTGGTGCGGATAGCACGGTATTAGGCTCGTGGTGGATTTGCGAGGGAACAGTCAGTCATCTCTGCGGGGTCCCAGCACTCGAGCACTTCTGCGGGATCTTGACACTGTGAGGTGTCTCTTGACAGGAGGATATGGCGAAGGTGTTTTCACATTGTCCGGTTTGAAATGTATGGATCTGACGTCAGGAACAAGTTTGTGCCATTTTGGAGCGAATAGCACGAAAGAAAAGGAGGTGAATTTAAGTGGGATCGGTCCATTATCTCTGTGGTTCCTTTGGTGATTGTGAAACTGCGAGGTTCCTTGGTGCTGTGAGGTGAGTTTAATAGGAGGATATTGTGTGAGGTGTTCACGTTGTTCAGTCTGAAACGCACGCGTCTGACACCGTGAACAAGTTTGTACCAATTTGGTGCGAACAGCACGATGGAATAGGAGGTCGTGGTGAATTCAAGTCAAAACCATGGATTTGTAGCACTGGGGCCGCTTTAGACACTTGCAGGCTATCTTGACGATAAGACGTGAGTCCCAGCAGCAGTTGCCTGCAATTTTAACTGTCTACTGTTTGAGAATAATCTGTCAATAGGAATCCGCAAGCTTTAATAGAAATATTGCACACACTAAGTTGGGGCTTACCAATGTTATATTATATGTATATACAATTTAGGTAAGCCTCCGTCCGTTCGTAACAGTTCCGCTATTTTAACACATTCTCTATTTTTATTACACTCAACAAAATCCAAGATCTTACACTGTCATTGAAGTTCGTCGATCTCTACTCCCACTTAACCCCGGGGGAATCCTTTATGGATACCACCCGGCCCGGGATCAACCGGGTGGTTGTGCCTAACTCGCACGGACTAAACCCAAATAACCCCTGATGTTCCGTCGTTCCCTCTATGTGCGGGGTTTCGGGAACGCTACTGCACACCTCCGAGAGACGATCAATGTCTACCCCTAATCTAACCTTTAATTCTATCGTTTATTAACGTTCATATTTTATAGACAAACTTACGTTTAATTATATCCAGACGTTTCGAGCTTGAAGTTACACCCGTGGTCGCAGGCAGACTGGCGTGAGAATGTATCAACACCTTCGAGCTGCGCGGGTTTTTCGAACTACCCGCACTTGGTCTTGATTATTCACTTCTAGGCTAAGGTTGTCACTAGCCACTCACTTGCTTCATGTAGCTTTTGTTACATGTCATCACTCTTATTTTACATAGACATAGAGTCTATCGCAAAAATCAAAGCCAGTGTGTGGCTAGGTCTACACATAACACTCACACCATCCAATGGCTTTAAAATGGATGTTTCACCACGCTTACATTTGTAAATCACGGGGTTCCACGCGAACGAGATTCCTTGTCCCTCATTTTGATTAAAATTCCGATGTTTCTTAATTTCAATAGCTTCACGAACTCGGCTATAATGTACACGTTCGAATAGATTATTAACGTGTCCGTAACATGTTCCAGATCAACAGTGTCCGTGTATTCCGGCAACTCGAACTCCAGCTCGGACCGCGACATCCTGGACCTGTCGATGCCGGACAAGAACTCCATGACTGAAGTGTGTTACGTGTGCGGCGACGAGTACAAGCGTGGGACGCTCTGCAATCTTCATACTAAAGAGCCGAAGGATAAAAACGTGAGTGTTTTTATAGTACATTGTGTACTTAGGGCGGTAAACAAGAAATTACGAACGAGTGTGAATTCAAGCCCGAGCCGAAGGTGAGGGCTTAATTCTAACACGAGTTCGTAATTCTTGTACCGCCCGTGGCACACACAATGTTTTTCATCACACCTGTGATGCAAAAAAGTAAATAAAACAATATATTTTCACAAAACTACTCTAAAATGGTCTAAAATCAGGGATGACTTAATTTCATCATTTTCATAAAGAAATCTCGGCGCGGCGCGCGGCGTGCGCCGGACCGCGCTAGTGCGACGTAATGTTGTATGAAAATCCTTAACGGCCTACTAGTACGTAATGACGCACCTACACAGCGCATCACCGCAGCGTATTGGCGCACTTACGGAACAGGTGTGATGAAAAAATTATTAGCATCGAATGTTAATCTCAATTAGGTACTTTTTTTTCTTTCTTTTTTTTCTTTGTCTAACATGCGATCGGTTAACCAAACCATAAGCAGTTGTATTTTAATTTGATGGCATGGAAGGTTGTCATGTCCATTGACAAGCTATCTTATATTAAAAACTATATTTTATTGGGTGAAGTCCCAAATGTGAAATCTCTTAAGTCGTCTTTGTGGCAAGGAGTTGCTCAATGCTGATGCCAATTTTGGTGGTTGTATATTCTAGTTTTATAGGATTTTGCTATGCGGTCTATTTCCTCCTTTATAGTAGGCATTTGTAAATATTCAATTAGGTACTAATGCGATTCAGTTTAGGACCTTATCTGAATCGTGATGGGTTAGGTCCATGGAATAAGTGTCAAAAACTGACAAGCAGAACGTGTTATCGTCTTGGCCCCTCAGAACTCCACGGTTGATCACATTTTGCCTTAATCAGTCTCATCATTATCAGCCGAATGACGTCCACAACTGGACATAGGCCTCCCCTATAGACTGCCATAAAGGGGTGTTTCTCAGAGCGTAAACGGACGTCTCATTCATCTGGTCACGTTTTTTTTGGAAGTGGCTGAATGATTTGAGGTTGGTTTTGGTTGTCTTACCTGACAACCGAAAATGGTGTCAAAAGATGCAGCCATTTCCAAGAAAATGTGACCAGATGAATGAGATGTCCGTTTACGCCCTGAAAAATGCCCAAAGTTCGGCTGTCCGCATCCAGTGGACAGCCGCCATCTTTACCTTAGTCATCATCATCATCATCAGCCAATTGACGTCCACTGCTGGACATAGGCCTCCCCCAGAGAGTTCCACAAAGATTGGTCGTGAGCTGTCCGCATCCATTGGACACCCGCAACCTTTACCAGGTCGTCGCTGGGTGGATTTCATCAAGAAAATTTTCACCATACAAAATTTAATTTTTTTTCTTTTATTAATTAAATGCATAAATATGTATCTAGAATTGTTAAGTTATATTTATTAGAGTATCTTGTTATGATTCCACACTAATTTGATGCATAATTTCGAAATTATAGGCATCAAAAATATTTTACACGAGATGGTGATGACGACCATGCCATGGTTATGATTTTTTAATGGATGGTGATGATACTATGTGTATGGTAATGACGATTTACTATATCATAAGATTCATAAGGGTATTAAATCAAACAATTTTCAGTCAAATCAACAATGTATTTTTAAAGCGCCTTTGAATGTTTGTAGTTTATTCCAAACTTCCAAGCGAGTTTAGTTCCTGTCTCCTTACATTCCTGTACCAAAGAAGATTTTGTCGCTGGCTTCTTTAGCGTCTTCACTGCTGCCTGACTATCCGTGTATATGACCACGGCCCTCGTCTGCTGCACTTGCTCCTTTATTAGCCTTACGCACCGTAGTATGGCACAAACTTCTGCCTGAAACACACTCGTATACCTACCAAGTGGGACAGATACCTTTTCCCCCAATTTCGGGATAACTATATAGTAGGTATGCCTGCTCCAGCTAGACCTGTGGAGCTTCTTATCGAACCGTCAGTGAAGCATATCAACGTTGGATGTGCGACGTTTACCTTCCAGTTGTCCCTCTCCCCAATATGTACTCTATATTTCTTATCGAATATCTTCTCCCTCTTTATGAGGTCATTGTGAGTTACCATCATTTCCATTTTAGACAGTACCCTATCTTGTATTAGTTCGTGTCGCTTGTGTACGCAACTTCCTCTCCATTCCTTGTATGCCTTCATTTGGTACCACTGTTCCACGGTCCTCTTTTCCGCTTCTATATGTAGCGCCTTTATACCTAGTATTACCTCTAAGGCGTGTGTTGGGTTGTCGGGTTGCCTCTGCACCTTTGCTAGGTACCTCTGATATTTCTTAATATGTGCTCTGTGCCACCAGACCATCGCTCCATATAGTACTCGGGAAGTATTATTGCCTTGGAGATCCATTCCAATATCCTCGACTTTAACCCCCATTTCCTTCACACCGCTCTTTTGTATTGATACAGTGTTCTTATGGCTTTCGCCGTTTGTTCTTTTACATGAGTTTTGTACCTGAGCGTGCTACCCAGAGTCACCCCCAGATACTTTTGCTCGTTTACCAACTCCAGCTCCTTGTCATGTACCCTTATGGGCCTCATCTCTTCTGTCTTCCTTTTGTTAGTGAATAACACGAGCTTCGTTTTTGATGGATTTAAATCCAGCCTCTCTCTCTGCACCATTCCAGCACTTTTTGGATACTACTGGCCATTATGTCCCTTATGGTGCTTAGTACCGGTCCACGTTCGACTATATAGCACTCCGTCATCGGAGTAAGCTTGCATATATAGGCCCCCCTTATTTTCTTCACTAATGAGTACAAGTCCACCCTGTGGGAAACCTCTTTTAGGACTAATTGACTGTTTATATTCCGCCCAGTGTCGCCTTTATATATTTACACTTGAGCAATTTCCCTATCCGTAGCGCTATTGTCTTGTTGACTCCTTCCCTTCTCAGACTTTTCTCTATCGCTGAACATTTAATGGCACTTGCTACTACAAGAAAAACCAAAAATTATGGACCAATTTACAAAAATTGTCAACTCCATACATACAGGATCATAACCATCCATTGCTTCAGTACCGGTATTGACACGCCCGGTGTTGACTATTTCACACAAAATCCTAGATTATTTTAGAACACTAATACTTAAAGCAACGTCAACGCCTCACAAGTAAGTTCCTTTAAGGTTACGTATTCCCAAGTAATTAGTTTAAATATTATTCAATTACTTACTGTAAACCACTCGTGGATGGTTATGACGCCACAGCGTGTTAATCACTTATTGCAGTCACATTTTTATGATTTTTTTTGGTTTGAGCCCGCAAAGACAAACGTGTACTCGGTTCCGCTGTTTCACCAGAATTGAGGAGGCGGGCGTGGGTACACCCGGTATATTTAGACGCACGAGTACAAAACTACCTCAACTTTGACAGTGCGCTTACGGTGTTGATGAATTTTTGGTGTTAAACTTTTAAATATTTTAAATAGTACTTACGCGATGAAGGATTTTTATCATATTTTTTTGAACGTTTAACAACAATATTTAAAAACGATTACTGAAGTAAAATTCGCAATTGTACGTTTGATTTGCGATAATTTTCAGTACAAATATGGAGGTTCAGATTTTTTTTTTAGATGGTGATGACTTTTGACATATAAAACATTTTATTAAAATGAAACTATTTAGATTTCGATTATTTTGATCAAAGGGCCTTAAAGATAAAGCTACTGAATAACGAAAAGAATAAAAATCAAAGTAAAAAACCTAAACTATATTTTTTTAAACACCGAAACGCAACTTTTTTCCGAGTTTTGAAATCCACCCCGCTCCATCTTGTGGGAGGCCTTCCCACGCTGCGCCGTTACCTTCGTAATTTGTCTTTATTAGTCCCAGTCCATCATAGCCCTCAGTGCCATGCGGCTCAAAAAACTAGGAGTAGAATCGCCATCAGATATATCGAATCGGCCAGGGTACTCACACATATCTGAACAGGATGCTTAGCCAAGTTGCCAATCGCTAACGCTTAGTGGGCCGATTTTTATTTTGTTGTAGTTTTTTCAAATTTTCTAAATTTGGATATTTTCATATTTTTTCTATTCAGAATCGCGAGCTCTTTCGATCCTCATTAGCAGAAAAAAGTGTCCGAAGAATTACTTACATTTTTTGTCTTCCACTGAGTTACGGTCGAAAAAAGTGTATGAAAAATAGTAACTCAATGGATTTTTTTTCTCGGGACGCTTTTTTATTTCTATCAGGATCGAAAGAGCTCGTGATTCTGAGAAGAAAAACTTAAAAAAGTCCAAATTTGGAATTTTTTAAAAAGCGACAACAAAATAAAAATCCGCCCTAGTAGCGTATCGTTATTTTCCCTCTCTGTCACTATTTCATATTAGTGCGACAAAGACAGTTAGCCTTTCGTTTACGACTGACGATTAAGCGTTAGCGATTGGCAACTTGTCTAAGCACCCAGACCCCTATTGTCATGGCGTTAGAGTACCTACATGTTTATATATTTGGGCACCGTGGCAGTTACGATATTTCTGATGGCGACTGTACTTAATTAATTGAATTCTTTCCTATCAAACACGTCGTAGTTCCGTCGTATCTCATTAGATGGCGCTAGATGTACTCATTATCACGTATTTCTCTCAATGAGGGTTTTTTTCGAAAACGTATGCCACCAGTTGTCGCCACTTGGCCGTAAGGTTCCGCTAAGAAACACAGTTATCTAGCCCCAAAGAAAAACGAACTAGAAGGCATTTTTATTTTTTATATAATTTTATTAACTCATACAAAACATTTAAGCAGGAAACTATCGGCGCTCTGAGAATTTAGACAAGTTTCTGGACCTGACGCCTCAGTGCTGCCGCTCTAGTGAATGTCATTTTAGAAAACCCTCATTAAAGGCGAGTTAAGAATTGCATGATAATTCCAGGTTACGAGTTTGCAATGAGTAAGATTGAGAAGAATGAGCAAAATTGCTAGTATTATTGCTATAGTACTAGTAAATAGTTGCACAAGTCAGCACTCTTAGTTTGCATCATCAGCCTATAATAGTCCACTGCTGGACGTAGGCCTCTCCTATTAAGTATGCTTATACAGTTTAAGTAGCATAATTCTGCATAAAACCATGACCGTAACCATGGAAATAACAGACAGAAAAAAAGTTCATTCACCTATTTTCTTTTAATTGTTGTACATCAATAGAAAAAGAGATAGAACAGACCTAGCGTCTCCGAAACATGTCGCGTATAGTGACTGCGTGACTTTAACAGTTATTTAGTTTATCGATTTATACTAGTTTAGCGTCCGGATTACAAATACGCGATTGGCGTGGTTTTGATTAATCATTGCAAATGATTCCCACTGCGTGGCCTTTTTATCTGTCTGCACAATATATTCTATGTATGAGAGGTACAGTCAAGTGCAAAAATAAGTATCGAAAGAATCCGTTCATAAATATGTTACGATGTTCTTATTACACAGAATTAGAGTGTACTGGGACATATTTTTGAACATTTTTGTGTACACCTTATTTTGTCTTTGACTGTACCTACAGTAAAACAGATTCATGGGCATTCCTATTTAAGTCAAAGTCAAAGAATTCTTTATTCAAATTGGAATAGCAACAAACTCTTTTGAATCGTCTAAGTATTAAAACTACTTCCGGTTTCAACCCTACGCTGCTGACCCGAGAAGAACCGGTAAGAAACTTGGCGGGACTTGTTTTTTTTTCAAACAAACATGGTACATCCTACAACTAACATGCATTGAAAAAAACTAAAACTCAAAATTGATTTTAAATAAATTGAAATATAATAATAATAACTAGAGATGATTATGATTCTAAGTCAAATGATTCTTTATTCAAATTGGATTGAATGGTCTAAGTTAAACACAAATTTAAAATTAATTCCGATTCTAACCCTACACCACTGACCCGAGAAGAACGGGTAAGATTATATTATCAATAAAGTTTAGGATTTATAAAAAACATACTTATGGTACATAGGCGTTTTCACAAACCGTTGTTGAAATCACCTTGTTATTAATTTGGTCAAGTTTAGGCTTATTCGACTCAGAATCACGAGCCCATTCTATTTTGTTAGGAGAAAAAATATATCCTATAATTTTCATACAGTTTTCATTCCTTCCATTTCGCTACCGCCTTTGAACATCTATGAAAAAATATCGATACGGTATCGTAATGGAAAAAACTTTTTGGGACATTTTTTTCTCCTATTAGAATCGAAAGAGCTCGTGATCCTGAGTAGAACAAGCCCAAACTTGTCCGAATTAAATAACAAGGTGATTTCAACAACAGTTGTGAAAACGCCCCGATGATAATTCATAAAGTACATTTTACTATAAACATGGTCAGTGACGCATCGATATAGTAAACAACACAAACAAAATAGGTCCTATCACGTCTCAATAAAGTCCATAAATAGTCAGTCAACTAACTAGTCTGTAAAGATAAGCGTAGTACAACCGGACGTAGTATTGTGATAGGATAATGCTTGCTCAGGAGTTGTGGTGCAGCGAACCCATGTCTTTGACCTGTCCTGTCGGTTGTATTAGACTTCAGTGTTCTCACACTAAACGTGACTTTTGGCTAATTTTTATGTCGTTTTTACAATAAATTGGTATAGAACCGACGACCCCAGACGTTTAAAAAGTGGAATTCTTTACTAACACATGTGTTTTCTCATACGTATAAGTTGGGACACTTTAAACGAAACCTGAAGAAGCATCTAGCGGGCCAGCAAGACGGTGGCAACTGACAGCTGGTCTCCTGTTCGTTGCCGCCGCTATTTGGGCTCCACTTTTAACTGGATCAGGTGGAGTGGAGTTGATCGTGTGGTGACGGCAGTAAGAATACATTTGTCACCACCCCAACTCTTCCCGCGGGTGTCGTAAGAGTCGACTAAGGGATTAAAGTGTCGCTGACCATACTTTGATACAAGATTGATGATGGGCAGCAGCGTCATCATAGTGGACACATTACTGCGATCGCCAATCCGTTTGCCCAGCGTGGCGATTATGGGCATTTACCTCCTAATGCGTCTATACGCATAGTATAGTTAATAGGAGAGGCTTACGTCCAGCAGTGGACCGAGATAGGCTGATGAAGTGAAGAAGGTGGAGTGGAGCCACTTTGTTGTGCCAATATAATAAAAAAAAAACCCTTAGTGAGTCCGACTCGCACTTGACCGGTTTTTACGTCTACTGTCGCTATTAGATAAATCGGTGTAGTTACGGGGTACAATAGAGGCCTGGGTGTTTAGACAAGTTGCTAATCGCTAATGCTTCATCGTCAATAGTAAACGAAAGGCAGCTAACTGTCTTTGTCCCACTAATGTGAAAGAGTGACAGAGAGGGAAAACTACGATACGCTACTAAGCGTTAGCGTTTGGCAACTTATACTTAACTTATACTTTACTTTAAATATTTGTTAGCACCCTTGCCGCTCCGAAATAGCTGATGGGCAGCATCATCATAATGGACACACTGCTGCGATCGCCAACGCACTAACAAAATAGATCTTATAACCTCCCAATAAAGTCCACAAATGGTCAGTCAACTAACTAGTTGCAACTAGTCGCTGTAGAGATAAGCGTAGTACAACCGGTAAGTATTGTGATAGGATAATGCTTGCTCAGGAGTTGTGGTGCAGCGAACCCATGTCTTTGACCTGTCCTGTGCTGTTTGTTTCATACATTAAATTTCAATGCCATTGTCCGAGGTAAACTTACGTTTAATTATTATCCTGACGTTTCGGACATGACGTGACACCGTTATTGACGTTACGTTTAAAATATGAGTGATAATTGTGAAAGTTTAAATCAATATAATTGTCCGAGGTGTACTAGAAGCGTAGACAACTAATGTGATTTTGTTTGGGCGATCTCACGCTTTTACTAAATGCTTTATACAAATATACAGTATGTAATGAGGTATCTGTTTCTATCATCTGTTCGTCTGTCCCATATAGGGTTGCAAGACGTATAAAGAAAACTTAAATAGTCAGTAATTTCCTATACAAAAAAAAATACTTTTTTGATCTGTGTATATATGTATCGCTTTAAACCGGCACGGCATCGGCGTATACTGAACAATAAGAAGTAGATATGTACGATGAAACTTAGATAGCTCGAAGTTTCGCCCGCGTTAGCTTCGTTTCCAAATTAAATTTACTTTAATTTTATTTTTTTGGAATGAAATTACTACTTCTCAATTTAATATTCACCAAGTCGGCTTGTAATGTTTTATTTTGTGTACTAGGATGGTTTGTTTAAAAATAAAATATGTGAAAAGAATACCAACCTTTTACTTGCAGCACCCCACGGTAATATTGTGGCGGGGGTCCGGAGATTAGGAAACCCTCTCTCACAAGGAAAAAAGAGATAGGGATTAGCTGCCAAAAAAGTATAAAAAAAAAGGAAAATTTAATTAAAAGCTCGGGCGCCAGGCAGAAATCCCAAAAAAAATGGAGAGAGAATTCCCTTCAAAAATTGGACTTTTAATCTCAAAGCAGGGGTCGGGGTCTGGAATTAAACTATTTATCTTTCAATTCATAATAAATTATATTCTCTCAAAGAAAATTGGTAATAAATTACAGAGAATTTGGTCTTTAATTAAGATACAAAGGTTGTTATAAATAAATTGGGGAGCCCAGAATTATTTCAACGCAGGTTGAGATAATTCTGCACTTCCTTCTAATGTTTAAATGGCACAATTTGTTTAGGTTTAGATGATTTCTAATAGGAATTTTGGATTTTAAATATGATACTAGGTTAAAAACTAAGTTGAGGACTTCGCTATTAAAAAAGAAAAGTACACCGACCTTATCGTCTCTAAGTTTGTTCGTATGTATCAGAAGTGGACTGCCCGGGCGTGGCGCCGCGAGAGTCTCGCTTCGATTAACTGATGGTGGGAGGCCCCCTCGGCCTCAAAAATATAGGGGGATTAAATGGGTGACTTCCCAGAAGGGGAAGTCCTAAATCTCGCCGGGTGGCGACGTGACCTCCGCTGTTGGGCTTCTGTGGGTCGTGGATGCGCCCGGGGCCTTCCCTCTGGGCTCTTGCACCCGGAGACACAGGCTTGACGATTCACAGAGAGAAGCGGAAGTCAGCGCCGACCGCCGAGTTCTCCACGTCCACGTGGCGACGTCTGGACCGCCGAATTCGTCCGAAATGGGGACGCGGGGAGTACGTACTTCAGAACTTGGTGTAGTACATTATGTAGATAAAACTTCCAATGGAAGAAAGAAGTAGAATTTGACCAAAAAGAGGTGGTCCCTCAAAGGGGGAAGAAAATAACCACAAACATAAGGTTCATGATTATGGTTTTTACATTAATTTCTAATAGGATTTTCAAAATTTCAATAGTTTTGATAGTTTCCAAAGTCTAAAAAGTCTAAAAAGTCAAAAAATCTCCGACTCGCCCCTGCCTGAAAAGGAGAGAAAGGGGAGCCGTCAATGCTCGTTCACATTTGTGGGCGAATTCGCGTGAGAATCCACTTATTAAAATTTACAATACTTACGTCGGATTCCTATCGGAGTGGCTGGAAGGTGATGCAGTCATTTCAAGGAGCGGGCTATAACAAGAAACAAACATGTGCTATAACCTATTCGAATATCACACGAGATTTTGACAATCCACTGGCAATATATTTACCTTAAGTTGTTTCTATTATCCAGCCATCCTTTTAAGTTAGCAGAACGCCATAAAGGCTGGGATATTTCCCGATATTTACGGATTTAAGTTTTCGCTCAAGTGTTCGCTAGCAAGGCTTCTTTGGAAATGAATTCCATATCTTTCTGGTTGTCTAAGTAGTCTTCCTTTTTTTTTAATTTTACGTCGACAGATAACAAACTTCCGGATTCGGTTTGAGACATACTAAAATACACTCATTCCCACCTGTCATGAGTGACAGCTTGTCAAGAACGGAGTCCTGCCAACCTTCAGGGGAAAATTCACAATGACAGTCCAAGGATAACCTAAAACTTCGACTTAACAGATCTACCAGGTTATTTACGTATATCGATATCTAAATGAGAAATAATGCCATTCAAATACGAATAAATATGGGAATAGGAATTTCAGCGGGTAAGTTAAGCCATGGAAAATGAAACAAAGAGTCACTATTCTTTGGATGGGATATAATTAGCAAGCTAGACTGGTGATATGACGAACGAAATATTCTGATTCAATTGCAGGAGGCATCAATCATGTAGCGTGTCTTTTCGACACGTTACAGGCTCCATCCAACAATTTATTTTAAAGTACTCCACGTTGATCGAATATTCGTTTTCATACATCTATATTGTAATTCCCATCAAAATACTTAACCCCTCGTATGTGATCTGTCAAAATGTACTACTGTAAAATAAATCCTGAAAAGAAAATTCAAATTTCCAATTACATTGGTGACAAACGCCCTTTCGGGTCGTCTCCACAGTTGAGTGGTTAAAGCCATTTTTATGTGGCACAAAAATATGATAATTTATTTACCGCTGCGACCAAAGAGAATAAAATCAATACGTTTTAAGAGACGGCACTCTCGAACAAGCCTAAAACCGAATTATGAAAGTATTTTGTGCCAACGTACACAATACAATGTCAATACTACCAACTTAAAAAAGCAACACTAGAGCTCGACACTCACTACACTTACTGTTTATCGATATCGAAAAAAGTGCAATAATTTTGCTGCACCTACCGTAATACTGAATTTATATTACCATAAAATAATGAAAGGGTAAAATAAAATAAGGCTATATGTGACCGTCCATGGCTAAAGGTACCTTATGGCAGGTATTGAGTTAAGCACAGATCCTAAATCTACATTAAATAAGCTATCTAATACAAAAAAAAACACGTGTCTAAGTCTCATACTTAAAAAATAAAAAAACATTAAATTGACACATGCTAAAAATGCACTTTTGAGAAATCGTCAAATGAAGTTTGAACCTAGTGTTAAGTGTCTTCCCATTGGAAGTTACATGGGTTTTGATTGATTTCGTATCTTAAGGGGTTCTTCCTTGGAACTCAGTTATGGTTTTTTTAATGTGACGTACAAATCATGAAAAAAACCCCTTTGAAAAGAGCAACACGCTCATATGAACGGAATAATTTAAAAATAAATTTTTCGGTTTTGCCTTTTATATATTGTAATTTGAACCATTGTATATAGTAGAACATATTTGACCTTACATTTTAGGATAGAAATAAAAGTCACATAGTCAACGAAATATATTTATTTCAATTAAATGTGATAATTACTATCACTTAAATCTTTCCTAGAACAATAACAAATTTGGTATAGTATGTTCTAAATTAATTTTAATCAGTCCACAAGAGTATCACAAAAGTATTAATATTATTCTACAGGTCACACTTTTTCGTTTATAGACGATTAAAGTTACGTAAAAATCACAATTTCACTCCCATATATTTGGAAAAAGGGCCCTTATGGCCAATCACAGACAAAATATGTTGATTATTATAATAAGGCACCATATTAACAAAATTTTTTTGCTAATCTTGTACCAAAACTGCAATCCGAACAAAAAATGTTATTATAATTTTTCTAAAAATATTGATCAGTAATGAGTAATTTTCACTTAAAGTCAACGTTAATTAATTCACATAATGTACCTGCCTAGTGATCCCGAAAGATAATACAATATGTATTGTTCACAGTCCGTTATTACTAAAAAAATATTCATAAATCACGTGAGGACATTTTAGGTGATTTTTGGCAAAAATCATGGTCAAATATGAAAAATGCGAAAAATTAAACCAGACATATACATACCATATCATTTGTGCTATCGTTAACAAATAATAGGTGTTATGGATCCTTTACTATTACCTATTTATTCTCGACTGATCTCTTTCCGTCGAGAGAGGTTTTGAAGCCAGTCGAGAAATGTAGTAGGTAGGTACCTACCTACACGTAGATTAAAATTTAATATGAAATTTTACCTTCCAATAAAATTATTATTATGTTTCCTAGACTTCGGATATCTTCAGGATGTGAGAGCGTAGCGTCTCCCAATGACCGATAGATGCCGCTAGCGTCTATGAAGCCGCTCCACAGCCCGTAGCGCGCCGCTGTGACGTAGTTTCCGCCCCGACAGCTTCCTGTAACCAACCAGCTCGCACCCGGCGACTCGCCGCCATTTCATTGTTGAGGAGAATGTAAAGGTTGATAAAATATTGCCACCAGGAAGGCATTATCCAGATATCCGAAGTCTAGGAAACATAATAATAATTTTATTGGAAGGTAAAATTTCATATTATGTGTTCCGTTCGACTTCGGATATCTTCAGGATGTGAGACCTGTCTATTATCTCCTGGTGGCGAGTCAGCGGGTGCAGAAATGTTAGGGCTCTACTGCCCTAAAACAACCAATGAATTTTGACGTGTAGTCAATAAAATTAAGAATACATGATGCATCGCTTTGCATTCAGAGGTTAAGAATAGGCTCAAACGAGGCTTTTCGGTTAGGTAGAGTAGATATCCGCAGATTATATATAGGACTTACTTATCCGCAGATTTTACACATAAGTTTCACATAATATTTTCGGTAATTTATACGAATAGACACGTCCAGAATACCGTCGAATAATAATAATAATTCATATTTTGATGTTATCGAATTTAGAACGGAATTTCAGACAGAAAATAATTAAGTGAGAATTATTAGAATAATTGTCTACGTATAATACAGTACAGTGTAAGGTCATGGACTCTAGACTCGGTATTAACATTCCATATGTGGGTTTCTCTCTGATGTCGTACAGCTGTTCAGATTAAAACTAGTATTCTTTAAGCGTTTAATCAAACAGGCACCTTGAAGGCGAAGGTTTCGCCAAATAAATACTTTACAAATAATATTAATCAGAGATTATCGTTCGCTACGCTAAATGCGATAAAATATGTGAGGATATTTTCGTTACTTGATTTGATGAGATAGCTGGCAGACGATGTTATTTTTAGCGTACGACGATGACTATTTTCCATATGGGCGTACCTGTTTTTACTTTGGAGAAACGCCAACGGAACACCAGCAGACTTTTCTTTTGATCTGGTCAGTCAGCGTCGGTGTAGTAGCGTTCCGCTTACCTAAACGCATCGTGCGTTCAGTTAGGGCCAGTAGACCGAGGCATACTGTGGCACGTGGGCGTTTGAGGTGAGCGAACAGGTCGATGGACGGGGTACCCTAGCGGGTGAAGATCTGCTCAGTGGCTTCCGGGCGCTGGTGCCGCTCGGGGGCGCAGAGTCCCCTAGCTCGTCCATCGACTTTCTGAAAGTACCGACCTGTAGGTATATGAACCGAACTGGTTCCGTAAGTTGTGAACCTGTAGTGCGTAGGCAATTCCCTGATGCCAATACTTTCTGCGTTGGTCGTTGTAACTAATAATCATACTAACTATCGATCTCCTCAGGTTCTCCTTAAGTTTTAAAGAGTAGTTTTTTTTTTTTTTTTTTTTTGGAGTCGCAGTGCAAGTTCCCTGTTGGAGACCACGCACCGGCTTCCTGTTGAGGATCGACTGAGAATGCGGTGCGTTGATCAATATACTCAATATAGTGTTTCCTTCTTACCTCGATATGAACGTATTTTATTACGTTCTTAATCCACCATGGGAGATTCCCTCAAGAGTCCGGTTGGCAGATGAGATGGGAGCTGGCATGGGACTCTGTAATCGCCCGAAGCAGTGTTAGGGCCTGCGATAGTGCAACCAGCCTCCATGGACGCCCAAGTTCGTAAGGTTGAGTCCGTCTAGGAGCGCACGGCGTTGGACGCGAGACACTGTCTCGCAACTAATCATTTACCTTATTTTCCCTGCAGGACGCAAATGTTGTGGCTATGGTTTGAGTAAGGGTTGTAACGTATTTCAGGTAGTATATTTGCTAACCTAGGTTGATGGGGGTCGATCTGGTAATCTGTACTCCTTTTTCGACTGGATTGCTATCAGGAAATAGTCTTGATAGGTGATCAAACGTTGGTCAGAAATGTATCATGTGGAAGCAGTCACGGACGTATCCAATTGTTTACTTACAAATAATATTAAGTATACTAAAACTGCCCAGGACCGGAGTCAGAGGTGAACAGTCGTGTTGGGGACCAGGACTTTCTTTGGGTCGTTGCGCTAGAGGAGTAAGTAAGTTCAGCTATTAATATGGGAGACCTTTAATCGGCTCTGGGAAAGAATAATCTGTGTAGGGACAGCACCGGGCATAGCAATACGCTTAGATAAAAACGAAGAATTTATATTCTGTGACGAGTATACCGGTGTTTCGAGCTATCTCTCCATGGCCTCTTTCCTCGAGCAGCTGTATCTCGAGCTCGCTTACGACCGGGGGATTTTTGTCCCAAATTTGTTTATTGCCCTCGGAGAAATGGTCCGTTTTATGAGGAGGAACCCGTATTGTTGGAGAACGACTGCGAGTAGAGAGATTATAAGAAATCTGTTTCCAAACCTTGTCAATACCATCAGTTTTCAGAAAGCAGGCCCGCGGATTTGAGTGTCTGAGGAATCCGGGGCTGATCAAACATTTGTAGAATAACATGAGATATTACGTTACAGATTCCATTCATTGTCGAACAGGTCTTCGGTTTGGTGCACTAAGTTTTCCTGCTTCTGCTGTATTGGATCGTGGGAGACTGCAGGTAGTATTTGAATATAGATACAACGTACAGATTTCCTATAGAACAATAGGACGCAGTTCCTTGTGACTCGGTCAGCCACTACAACGGATCCTCGATCGAGAACGAGGGATCCGCAATCCCCCCAGCTGCAGTAGGCACGTGTATGTCTATCAGGGACACCCGAAGCAGGAGCACCAGACTGTGGTTTGCAATGCTTCCGCTCGGCAGGCGGCGCCAGGGTGGTTGCCGGCATCAGCTTGGTTACTTACGTGATATGGGGGGGCCAAACTGACAAGAGTCGTTGGCGCTTTCGCGTTGGGCAGAGCGTATGGCGAATATCGCGGGCGGTGGCGTCATCCGGCCAGTTGGCAGCCGGCAGCGAGGCGTTATCGTGGCGTCATTGTATCGGCTTTGCGGGCCACTGTAGTTGCACAATGAACTTCATCGGACCAATTGTATTGTGACTTGTAGCGCCATTGCGGTGGTCGCGTGAATGTAGCGGTTTCGTGATCGGCAGCAACATTGAGGTGGGTTATACCGCCATGCCTGGACAACATCAGCATCGAACGGCAGTATTATTACCTGTAATGTCATCATGGTGACTATAATTTCGTGGCCAGCGGTGTCCCGTGGCACCCGGTGAGGTCAATACCGATGATGCCGTCGCGACGACTAGTGAAGTCGGGACCGGTGGCGTGGTTGCGGCAGCCAATGAGGCGAGGACCGGTGGCACCGTTGTAGCGCCCAGTGAGGTCGGGATCGGTAGCATCGTAGTCGCACCCCGTCAAAAAACGGGATCGGTGGTGCCGGCATGGCACTCAATGACTTTAGTACCTGTGGCCCCCACGTGGCGAGCAGTGAGCTCAGGACGGGTGGTGCCCACGTGGCAGCTAGTGACGTCGGGGCCGGCGGCACCGACATGGCGTCAGTGAGGTCAGGGCCGGTGGTGTTCACGTGGCGTTCAGTCGCGTCGGGACCGGTGGCGGCCAGCGTCGGGACCGATGGCGTCCCCGTGACAGCTAGCGACGTCAGGCCCGGTGGCACCAACATGGCAGCCAGTGGAGTCCCCGCCCCGGTGGCACCGTCGTGGCGGCCAGTGAGGTCGGGATCGGAGGCGCCCCCGTGGCGGCCAGTGAGATCAGGACCGGTGGCGCCCATGTGGCGGCCAGTGAGGTCAGGATCGGTGGCGCCTAGGTGGCGGCCAGTGAGATCAGGACCGGTGGCGCCCATGTGGCGGCCAGTGAGGGCAGGATCGGTGGCGCCCATGTGGCGGCCAGTGAGGTCGGGATCGGAGGCGCCCTCGTGGCGGCCAGTGAGGTCAGGATCGGTGGCACCCAGGTGGCGGCCAGTGACATCAGGACCGGTGGCGTCCAGGTGGCGGCCAGTGAGGTCAGGACCGGTGGCGCCCACGAGGCGGCCAGTGAGGTCAGGATCGGTGGCGCCCAGGTGGCGGCCCGTGACATCAGAACCGGTGGCGCCCAGGTGGCGGCCAGTGAGGTCAGGACCGGTGGCGCCCACGAGGCGGCCAGTGAGGTCAGGATCGGTGGCGCCCAGGTGGCGGTCAGTGAGGTCAGGACCGGTGGCACCCACATGGCGGCCAATGAAGTCGGGACCGGTGGTGCCCACGAGGCGGCCAGTGAGGTCAGGACCGGTGGCACCCACATGGCGGCCAATGAAGTCGGGACCGGTGCTGCCCACGTGGCAGCCAGTGGCGACCACGTGGCGGCCTCTCATCACAACATTCGTCGCCATCCGCAGACTAGACTCCTTGGGTTAATAGAATATCATTAAGCTAACTCACCCATCGATCCGAGAGCGGAAAACGTAAAGAGTACCCAGGTCCAGCTGCAGCTCCCGGCGGCGGCGGCGGAGCGCGGGGTGGGCCCCGGCGCGCCCGGCCGCGGCGGCGACACGGCGGCGCCGGCGACGTGGCGGCGCGCGGGCCGCCCCCGGCCGGCGGCGCCGCGCTGCCCGCGGCGACACGATGATCGCGATGCACGTTCCCTCTCGTCGGGTGCGGAGCGGCTTACGTTACCGTATGAGAAGTAACGCGATCGAAAACACGCGTTAATCGGACGATTTCCTACTTAAATCTCGGAAACGCCTACGACTGAACGACGGTAACGTTTAAAACACGATCGTGGTCGAGAACGTATTTCGCCAGAAAAAGTGGGTAGATCGAAGTCACCTTGAAAATTGCGCGACGGACGTTATCGGTTCGAAAATACTTCGGGAACTCGATTATTCGAAATGAAATTTTAAAATTCGAATCTAAAATTTTCGTCGTAAATATTTAACGATAGACCACTTTCTTGACGATTAGCGAAACACTTCAAATGACTTCCTTAAATTCACTTCAAATGAATAACTTTTCTGTTCGAGCAGAAGTTCCGAAATATAATTACTGGGAATTAAGTCGATCGAGAAGTTAAAGACCACGTGTCGAATTTAAATAAAAATATGCGGACCTTCGGCCAAGACGGTCGACGAAACAATGAAATGGTGGCGAGTCGCCGGGTGCGAGCTGGTTGGTTACAGGAAGCTGTCGGGGCGGAAACTACGTCACAGCGGCGCGCTACGGGCTGTGGAGCGGCTTCATAGACGCTAGCGGCATCTATCGGTCATTGGGAGACGCTACGCTCTCACATCCTGAAGATATCCGAAGTCGAACGGAACACATAATAGCCCACCTAACGAAGACCAAAAGTTGCCTATCGGGGGAAATAACTCGTGTATAAGCGAATTTTGGCATAGTTGTAGGGAATGGTGTTTTAAACCACGTACTAAAAGTACTGGTGGTTAGGGGTTGAGCTAACGGGGGGAGGGGGGTGTAAAGGTCCTTATTTTTAATTTTTCGTAAATAACTCGTAAACCGTGGCTTATAGCAAAAAACGGTCTAGTACATAAATAATCTACATAAAATTCTCTACAAAATAAGTACATACATGTTTCCTCTGGGATCAATATTGTCATGAGATAAGAAAGCAAGAAGATGGACACAATAGAAATAAACACATTTGTTTAAGTAGGTATGGCACATACAGAATGCTCGCGAGCATTCCAAAAGATTTTAAAGCTCAATTCCTGACCATATTTAGAGTATTTAATGTTATGTAAAATTTCCTG